>CAJPEX010001399.1:0-45465 GCA_905338405.1 Notodromas monacha | reverse complement strand
CCCCCCCCCCCATGTTTCGAGAAAATGATTCCAAAAAGATTATCGAAAATATTCCGCAAAAAAAAAAAAAAAACTTCGTTTGTTCGTTCATGTAAAAGACCAGACGTACGGAGGTGCTGAAGTCGAGCACGTTGTGTATCTCATATCCGTGATGCGTTTTACTTCGGTCAGACCACCGGAGTCACATTGAGTCGAGAGAATTTAACAATTTCATCGGCATGTTTTGAAAACCCGCGCAAAGCTAATTTTTTGTCTGCTTCTAACGTCAATTTTGAACTTGAGTCTTCCGTTAAACTTAGCAATGCGTAATTTAGATGCAATTTGTCATAATTTTCAAGGTCAATTCAAGCTAACACACACAAGGTTGAAGCTCACGAAACCGCATTACAAATTTATGAAATGTGGTCATTTATTTTCAGTCTTTCGCAGGACGGTATAATATCCTTGAATTTCTTGAAAAGGAAGAGACCATGCAGAAACAATGAAAAAAAAAAAACTCGCGATACCAAAAATGTGAAGCTGGAAACATTAATACAAAGTTTCAATCTGAAATTGAAACGTTGGACCCGGCGCGTAGTTTAAAAATATCTCTCCTATAGTAGTTCTTGAACGAGACTTATTCGAAAGGAAAATTATTATCCAAAAGACGCCAAAAATTCAAAAACGATCATATGCGAGCAATTGAGATCAGAGGAAGATTCGTTTAATCGTGTGTTGAAAAATATTCGCTCGCAAATTGATCACGGCTTTTTTAAAATCCGATTCTGTGTCGCGGGGGAAAAACACATTTGAAACCAGAGCCTACGGTTAAAAAGAGAGAGAACTCACGGTCATCGAAAATGAGATTTGAAGAAGAAAGGAGCCGGCAATTCCAGAACAGAACCGATTTTCAATCCCGGAAAAAAAGGAGGACATCAAATTTCTCAATCAGAAATGAAACAGATAAGACGATTTGACTTTTCAATTTCTTCACTTTGAAGAAGAAAGGAGCCGGCAATTCCAGAACAGAACCGATTTTCAATCCCGGAAAAAAAGGAGGACATCAAATTTCTCAATCAGAAATGAAACAGATAAGACGATTTGACTTTTCAATTTCTTCACTTTTTCCCAGGAGAACATTTTGTATCGTCTCGCTATACGCAATCAGTCTTCGCTGTAAGATTCCACTTGCGGAGAACAGAGGAAAAATTAGCTTGCAGCGCGGGTGCATGAAAATTCCAAAAAAATTTGAAGCAATATTCTCAATGCGTCGTACTATGTTTTTATCAAGATGTTTCATGTATGTAATGTTGCTGGAACAGAAATTGAAGCAGAAGACGTTTTAGAGACTTTTTGTCGCTTGTATGCTGCTAACCTGAATGGATCGTGTCCAAAACTCGTTGTATCGCTCATACCACGAAACCTTACGGTGAGCGTTTGGAGAAAACTTTTGCTGAGGCATTCAGTGATGGAATTAGGAAATAAAGACTGCATTGAAAAAAAGAAGAAGAATGTACTCGGTTTATTCACATAAAACAGCTGGAATGTGTTCGTACGTCAATCGCTATAGGCTGACACCGAAGGAATATTTTCCATGCAAAAGTTTCGAAGCCGATTGAGAGGAATTCCACGAAAAAAGCCTTGCCTGATAAATCATTCCTGAGCTTGAATGAAACACCCGAAGAGAGAATTATTTTCAAAGTCCTTCAATTTTGTTGTGGCCTGGCCTGGCTTGAACATAGGCATTGAAAGTTTCGATGAAATTCGGGTACGATCGATCATAGTGAATCTAAAAACAAAGAAGAGGAAAAATTAATCTAACGTTCGCTTCCGACTTTGATTAAAAACAGAAATCATATCGGAATAAGAAACTGAATGAAGAAAATATGGAATAGATTCGAATAATCAGAACAATTTCCTGGAGATATCGGATCGATCAAACGCAAAAAGAAAAATTTTTTTCGTTCAAGTATTTTTCGCATCCCCTGAAATCTCGATTTTATTGAAGAGAACGAAAACAAGCATTTCGTCTTTTCCGTCGATTTCCATCAGATGTGGACGCATACGACTTATTGATTACGCAGATTGAAAAAAAAAAACATATTAAAGCGTTAAATCGGGTGAAATCGATTCATCAGAAAGCTTTGTCGGAAATCGAAGCTGATACGTAAATAACATATTGACGTTCTCTTGAAAGTTTCATCTGGAAAAACTAACAGAAACAGCAGGCAACAGGACTCTTCTTACGTTGTTCTCAAAAATTGAAAAGATTATACACTTACCCCGTCGTATTCGATCCAAGGAAGAAGGGAAACCGATGGATGCCTTCCCTTCGTTTTACCCTCCATTGCCAACATGAGCTCTTCCCCAGTTTGTGAGTACAAACATTTGTTGATGTCAAGCCAAGAAACCCCGACGCTTTGGGCACACTGAGATGGAAAGCATAAAAGAAAGAAGTAATAAAGCTCATGTCCAGGATTTTTCGAAATTTGTTCAACGTTTTGAGAGTGAGCACTTCTCGAGAGTTTCTCGTCACCAATATACAGCAGCAGTAAATGTATTTTTCTGTTTCCACATCATTTTAAAAGTAAAATTCGAGTATACAAGTGTGTCCCAAGCATAATACAGTAGAATATCGTTATAACGAAATTTTTGCTCAAAACGAATTATTTTTCCAGGCCCTTGCCCAATCGCCAATCATCTTCTATAATTGCTTTGTGACATGCATATGTTCTTTAAAGGTGGTCTCTCTTTAAAACTATCTTGTCTTCAACGATTTTCTCTGCATAACGATATTCGTTTGGTCCAACGAGTTCTCTACAACAAAATTCTCTCTCTGCAACCATTTTTTTCTGGTCCATTCCATTTCGCTGTAGAGAGAGGCCACCTGTGTAACAATTAGGCTCTTTTCCAGGACCCCAGCTATGCTTTTTTGCAATGAGACGATTTTTTTAAACAAATTTTTCACTCATCCCTGTTCCATTGCCAACATGAGCTCTTCCCCAGTTTGTGAGTACAAACATTTGTTGATGTCAAGCCAAGAAACCCCGACGCTTTGGGCACACTGAGATGGAAAGCATAAAAGAAAGAAGTAATAAAGCTCATTTCCAGGATTTTTCGAAATTTGTTCAACGTTTTGAGAGTGAGCACTTCTCGAGAGTTTCTCGTCACCAATATACAGCAGCAGTAAATGTATTTTTCTGTTTCCACATCATTTTGAAAGTAAAATTCGAGTATACAAGTGTGTCCCAAGTATAATACAGTAGAATATCGTTATAACGAAATTTTTGCTCAAAACGAATTATTTTTCCAGGCCCCTGCCCAATCGCCAATCATCTTCTATAATTGCTTTGTAACATGCATATGTTCTTTAAAGGTGGTCTCTCTTTAAAACTATCTTGTCTTCAACGATTTTCTCTGCATAACGATTTTCGTTTGGTCCCAACCAGTTCTCTACAACAAAATTCTCTCTCTGCAACCATTTTCTTCTGGTCCATTCCATTTCGCTGTAGAGAGAGGCCACCTGTGTAACAATTAGGCTCTTTTCCAGGACCCCAGCTATGCTTTTTTGCAATGAGACGATTTTTTTAAACAAATTTTTCACTCATCCCTGGGAGGTTTTTGTAAAAAAGAGTTTACTGTACAGTACAAGCAAACAGGGGAGAAAAATGAATAGAATTCAAGAAAAAAGCTGCTCTACAGATTTCTCTACCTGAGCATTATATGTTCTCCATTTTGTGATGTTGGTATATATGACACAGGTGTCACCTGAATCTAAGTTCCATTCTATGACAGGATCATTCCAGGTAAAACAGTCAAATGTCTTCAAAACAAACTTCAAGGGACTGGCAGAAAAATGCAAGTTAGGGACAAAATATTTACCATACAGGAGATGTCAACTGGTGATATTCTGGACATTAAATTACTTCTTAAATGAATTGACAAGATGCTGAACTTGAAGGCAAGGGTTTCTTTGCCAAATTAGTCTGTAACTTCCATTAAAAACAAATTGTTAACATATTCATTCTTTGCTTCTTGTGGCAAGTAAGTACAGTACTGCACTATAGCCAAAAAAACCTCCAGAAATCCGTGTTACGGAGAAACTCAGGAGGAAAGCCATGGGGTTTGGGAGGTTACTGTCAATGCTTCAATTTTTTCTGAGGGAATTCAGACGGGGGCTTGAAAAATAATTCGACATAAGGGAGGTAACTTGACTTAAAGAACTTTGAGTATTGATGTTCAACTCTACGTTTATCTAGTTTAATCGTGTATCATTCATTCAAACGACACTTACCGGGCATCCAAAAAAACAAGTTCAAGTGTTTAAATGCGAAGGTATAAATGGTACAAATAAGATACTGTTCTGTACCTCTTCGCCTGCTTTCGGGGGATTCCCTGAGGACATGACGCAGATCATGTACTGCAGGAGAAGGTTCTGTCCTCTAGGTCTGGCTTCTTTCAAGTGTCCCGGAAATTCGTCTTCAGGCTTTGGCTTTACCGGGGATCTCTCCGGTGTCAACACATGCACAGCACATGCCAGCATTCGGTTACCATGGCATTCTGGCTCTCCGTGTTGACATTTCCACTCATTCTTGCCTTCCGGTAATTCTTTGTGCTTGAAAATTTAAGAAAACATCCTCAGTTCGTCAATTCAGAGAAGCCGATAATTTCTCTCGAATCGGCCAATACGCAATGAAACATAATTGATTCGCATGAACAAAACATTCAAGAAAAATTCAGTTGAAACACCGAGGATATTTTGTTAAGAACTGAAAATTCCGTTGAAGAAACTTGATGAAGCTCGGCATGAAAGAAGGGAATTGGTTACATACATATCATATTGTTTTTAAAGGATACAAAACTTCAAGAAGCAAACAGTACTGAAGCAAATCCAAACGGCACGAAGTCCAGGTTAACTTTCTTGAAGTCCATCGCATCCACATGTTTTTTCAGGATTTGTTTGAAGAAGAACTTTGATCCCGGGCATAGAGATTCAAAGTAGATGGAAACCGTCGGTTTCAATTCGTCCTTAACCTTCGATAATAACCGAATACGTTAGTTACAAAGAATCATGACATCAGTCACGAACTCACGACAATAAGCAATACTCGCCACATTCGAGGAGACACTCGCTGCCAAAATGGCAACTGATATGAGGAGCCTGAACATCACTGAAATTTCAAAAAACTTTCACGAATGAAAAAGTTTCATTAGTAACATGTTCAGTTGAAAAAAACATCCTTCACGCTACGTGTTCTCAACATAAAAAAAGATTCAGCAAGTTTTTTAACACTTCTTACACCGGTGAGACAGAGAAAACTCGTCACACACAAGAAAGTTACTGATGAGTAGCGATGAAGTTTCAATGAAAGTGAATTTGTAAATAGAATCGCAAATTTCTAGAATATCCATCGCCGGAAATGTTTCATCAGATCGGAAAAATGAAAACCCTGGTAAACGACCGACAGATATCTTATCTCTGATGTCAATGCAGCCAGGTTTTGGACACCCTGTGCAAAAGGAATCTACTGCACTAAAACCTGCAATGCAACACGACGAAACTGTGCCAATTTTCTTTTTCCCAGCTCCGGACTGCAGATCTGAACGTTTCACTGAATTCAATCGCAAGGAGCTGAAATGAAAGTGATCACGAGGTGGGGAGAGAAAAATCTGAGCGTCGCAACGAAAGATATTTCCAACTCTGGGACACTGAGCTCCCACGGCAACCACGTCAATAAACTCAGTGCACAGATAAAAGGACTTGTCAACATCACCTGGCAGTCAATTCGCGTCCACAATAACCGCGAGTCATCAAGCTGCAATAATGAACGAAATACTTTCGACGCAAACGCGTTTCTTTCCAAGTCGCTGTACTTCCTGATCATCCAAACCCATCGGTTCAACTTCCCGAAAACGCGACTGTTCTGAATTCAATCCCGGCGCAAAATACTCTATTCCATCGGAGGAGTCGGAGTATCCCCTCCACGAAATAGTTTTCTAATTCCCCTCACGATTACTTCTTCTACATAAAATTATTTTTAGGTTTTAGCAGCAACACAATGCAGGGAGAAGCTCTCTGAAAAATGTATCCAAGTTCATAGCAATGAATTCAAGCGTATCTTCTCGATAAATAAATTATATTGAATCATTATATTTTTCCCAAATTATTTTATCTGATGAAGAACTGCACGGATCATTCGTTGCCAAGACGGGTTTTTCCTACAAAACTAGTAAAACTGCTGAAGAAAATGAATATTTTAAAGTAGAACAACACCTCAACCAAAAAACTGGTGCACATTTCCGAAAGAATAATTCAGTCCCAAGATTCTGACCAGAGCTGGTGACTTGTGAGCATTTTGTCCTGTTCCTTAAATGGCTCGGCAGTTCCAATGCACCTCCTTGAAGTTCATGCGGAAATCCTTCAAACGAATGACACTTCGTGCACTTTATAAGAAATGACAGATTTATATGCACTTCGATGCACACAAATGCCTCACAGTGACTTCCTGAATACTGTACTTGAAAATCTCATTGCATCTATCAATGACAATCATCACCGAAGCTTCGCAAGGAAAAAAAGTGACACTGGAAATCCTCAATCGGCAGATGGATTTTGAAATCAAGAAACCAGAATGATATCGTCCAAAACCTGGCGATTCCTTCAAATCGGCTTGTTCCAGAAGAGAATGTTCATTCCATCCTTGATGACCAGATCATCAACGCCTGAAAGAAAAACGAACCGATTTCATAATTTATCATAAAAAGAAATGAAGCTGTCTAGAAAAATAATCACCATCAGCTCCTATAAATGATGTTGGTGGTGGATTTTTAGGATCTGGAGGAAACGGAAGAGTGTACATTAGCCAGTAATGATAGCCCTCGTGCTGCAACTCGATACCACCGATGTTGTGAATGTACCGACCCCAGGGAAAGTCATACGCAGCAAATCTGCAACAACAAAAACACGATTTTCAAAATGTCATCGAACATCCTGTAAACGTGAAAAGTAATCCAGCAATTTGGTTATTGAAGTTCATATCGACTTCTTTTCAGATGACGTTCCCCAAGATAAACAGGGGAATTTTCATCCTACTTCCGAGTCGGAAAATGGAAAACTTTGAAAGTTAAGCTGACTTCATGCCGAACTTTCTGACCCCCACTTCATACACAGAACTCAGAGATCCCATCTCAGTTATGCGACACAGAAATTTTTGAGGCGGCGAATCATGAAAAAAAAAAAATTTTCCGATAGATTTTCTGTCAAAAAAGTGGTCAGTAAACTTATTTTGCTCGGACGTCTTTTGACATAAAGGTAAACATGGGATTAATAAAAAAACTTCTACATTGCTTTACCCATGCCAGTACCCATCACATTCAACGGTAATTTTGGGAAAACGTGGAACACATGAAACGCAGTCGAGAAAGCTGAACAGAGAAGTGAACTTCGGATGAAATTACAACACAATTGTGAATGCGAAGGACATCATTTGACACTCGACCATTTCGGCATTAATCCCGACGAAGAAGAAAATTTATGGCATCCAAAGGTTTATGAAATGCCAACAGCAGATTGGCTTTCCAGCTAATTTAAAACTTCACGTAGTCTCGAGAAATCCTACTACAGTCGCAAGCAAGCAAAAGGGAATGCTTTCCTGAAAGAATAAAGTGAACTTTTCGAAAGACTAATTGAAATCACGGAAATAATTCGGAGAGTCTCAAAAACTCACTCGAATCGCGGATCATTTTCAGCAGCAATCCGCATGAGCTGGTACATGGTACTATTCTCTCTCAGCGTCACAATTTTACTGTACGCAAGCTCAACTGTGAGACCAATCCAAATCGTAAAATTGGCAGAAACGAGGACCACAGTTTCATTTCCCCTGTCCACGTCAAACCCGGGAGGTTCAGTAGGCGTATCTCCGTTGAAATCGCAATGTTGAGAGCGCAGATCGAGCAGGCAAACTCTAGCCAGTCCAGTGAGAATGTGGGCCGTGGTCAACACGTTATCATCGTATGCTCCATCAGCCTTTTGATTTTGAAGCATCCTCTTCTGAAAAGGTTCCAGGAGGGCGGCTTTGTGTCCTTCTCTGTCTGGCACACACATCAATGCCTGACAACGGGGAAAAACTACGTGTTTAATGAAATCCTTAGGAATCTCAACGCAATAGTGTATCGCAGAATTCTGTCGGAAACATGACGGAAAGCACAAAAAAAATTTCAAAAACTTTCTTGTTTATTGAAAAATTGAATGTAGCACCTCATTTCATTCCTGTGATTGATCACAGACCAGAAAGAAACTTTTCGAGGCAGATCATGCACGTTAATTAACCTCCGTCCAAAAATTTCTGAACATCACTTCAAACAATTATTTTAACGTTTAGTTAGAGCCGGGGGGGGGGGGGGTTATTTAGATGTGGGTAGAATCTGGATGCGTTGCCAAATTTTGTTGAAAATTGAAATTAAGCTGGAAACACGCGGAAGAAGCAATATCAACTGAAAATTTAAACCATATCTAATTAAAACTCCAAACCATTTAAAGTTTGATCTCAGTGCTTAGATATTTGGGATTTCAACTTGAACTCAAGTACCATCAAAAATTATCTTCCTCAGTTCGGTTTTTTTGAAGTAAGCTTGCCGCTGATCGAAATTTACCATAATTTCTCAAGTAACAATAACAATAATTAACAATAACAAGGAAAAATAATTTCTAAAGTAGGACAAATAACAATAATTTCTCAAGTAGGACAAATAAATCACGCTTTGTCCTCACCTGGACTATTAGAGACACTGAGGTATCGCTCAAAAAATTCAAATTGTCCGCAGCTTTCGTCAAGTTCAACACCAAATCATCCAAAATCCCGGACACGGCTTCAGCGACACTCTCCGATTCTGCGTTCTTCAGCACACATTGCAACAACATCGCCACCTGCGCAACGGTATCTAAGAAGAAAAGTAAACATGCCTCACGGAATTCGATCAAAAATTAAATTTCATTCGACATACCGTAGGTGTGAATGTTATTTGGATAAGCTGCGACCTCATTCAAAAGCTCCTGAACTGATCTGGCGGGAATCGGGATTCCTCCGACACAAGCCGCATACATAATCCTGGTCCTCGAAAACGCCGAGAAATTCCTATTCGTGATGAAGTCCAAGTTGAGAGTTTCTAGGAAAAGTGGTTCATGATAAGAACAGCTAGTTTCAGCGTCAGAAATTCATCTCATCTTACCCATGAGTTTATAGCCATGAAAGTTCTCAGTATTTATGCATAGTGATGAAAGAGCAAGAACAGATTCCATCAGAAATCTATCTGGATAATTAGGACTCAAACCCCTGCGCAGATTCGGATAGAAACAGTAATTCAAGCAGCAATTTCACAATTAGATCTGCTCAATTACCGGCACAATTCGAGTACTAGCTCAATCTCCAATTGTTTCGTAGACTGAAGGAATCCCGAAGTGGTGGTAAAATTTGTTGACCACATGGCATACAATACTTCTGGCGTATTAGGGAACCACCCCCAGTTTGTGTCTCTGTGTGCCAAAAGCCATTGAAATGCCATTGCCTGAGCCTGTTTTTGGCCATCTGCTCCAATTTCAGTCAAGTTTGTCAAAAAACGTTTTTCTGCAGCTAGCACGATGTCATCTTCTACCAACTTCGTCAAATCAGAACCTTCCGGGGAGATCTGGTCATCGACAGCATCTTCGGTTACGACTTGGCGAAGCACTGCATAAAGGATAATGGGCATCATTTCAAAAGATTTAAAAAATAGCTTCACTTCCCATTTGATCAGCCAAGATCCAGGAAAAGAAACACGAAATAGGAACCCGTTCGTTCATTCTACTAAAATATTCTAACGATGCACGATAAATGTGCGATTGCGCTCGAGTAATATTACCTATCCAAAGATAACTTTTGATATCACACAAATGCTGAACGTTGCGTAAGACGTCATCAAATCTGAGAGGAATCTCAATTTTTTGCCAATTGAAGTGAAACGAAGAAGCTTGATGAAAAAATTGGCAGAATGCTCCCATTTTCTCCCGAACAACAGGAATTTATATACTAACAAACGCCAAGTTTTGAAATTCAAAATCTAGCTCGAAAAAGTGAAATCTAAGGAACAATTAGTCAAATACAGGACTAAAAAATGTCAACGGAAAAATGAAATATGAAAACATAAAAATTTTCACATTTTGTTTTCATTTGAATTTCTATTCGATGGATTATATTTCAAAGTTATTCAAGGTCAAAAAGATTCTCAAACAAGTAATGAAGTGCTGATAATATGAGAAGGCTCAGATTTTGGGCCACCCAAGAAATTTCCCGCAAATGGAAGACGAAATTATTTCCCGAATTAATTTTAGAAAACGGATTCCTGTCGAATTTACTCGAATGTAATGGGTGATTTATTTCCAAAATCTTACTCAATTTCAGCTTGGGGCTCGAGTTCGAAGACATTCCCTCCTCAGATTCGCAGGTAAAGCGCTTTCGAACCACACGATTTTTCGAATAGAATTTATTCATTCAATTAAGGAATTCCTTATTTCAATTTATGGGTCTAGCACTAAAGACTACGACTTTCGATTTTAATGTGAACTTTTCAGGACATTTTTCTGATGATTGAATCATGAACAGAAGCAATCTGCTCCGTCTGATCATCAAAAAATAAAAGGCAATGAAAACGCGTCTTGCATGGAAAATCGTTTTTCGAGAGACAAAATACCTCAGGCGCGCTTACATTACATTTAATACGTTCAAATAAAATACGAATGTATATAAAATACAGCATTCACATCTGAAATCATCAGGTACCGAGACAGTCGGTGGTATTTTACCTTCATACTCACCACAAAGAAGAACAATGCCAGCAGGGATCCAGAGTCTGGAGGCCATTTTACGATCACTAAATCCCAGAGAACTGTACTCCGCGAACCCAGCCAACAAACTGCCGGCTCCTCGAAGAACAACAAGCCCTCCAGGCTTCGCTTCGCAAACCAGGTTTCCCAGCATCGGGTTTCACTCACGACGCACCAACTCGAAACAGCCTCAGACTTCACCTTCAGCTCATCCATAAGGATAGCGACTGTCATCGAACCCCAAGCCTGGGACTGTAGGGCATCATCCAGATCGACGGGTTTACCGAACATTCCTAGTCACTGCGCTGGAACTCACTACGTCATTCCCACGAAGGTCGTAGGTGTTAAAATATTTTAATATTCATATCAATTTCTCGCTTCGAACGTGATTAACGAATTTCGAGGGAAATTCGGTACAGGCCAACAAAGAAGAATTAAAGTACAGACTTCTCAGCACAAAAACAAAACAGAACCAAGAGCCTGGAAACTCAAGATTACTACGCAGATTCCGAAGAGAAACATTTTGAAAGAAAACGTCGAAAACCGAGAATATGACTAGAAATTAATTGAATGCGAAGATCAAGTTATGAAATACGGAAAATTCATTTACAGTCGTGGCATATCAACGATTCCAATGGACTCACACTATTGTTGGAATCATCATTCACAACAAAGCTTCAAAAGGCAACCAGGATGCACTTAGCAAGCAATCACCGATGATCCGAAACTCGATCAATCACGAATGTGTTAAGGCTTGAACGTTCCATTCGCTCAACAAAACTAGAAAACGGTATCTCGTTCAAAAAAGGCACGACCGATCAAACAAAAAAGTTTCAGCACGATATTTCAGAAGGCTCTTATAACAGTAGAACCCCCAAAAAAGTAATCATAGTCACTCACAATTGAATATAATTGATAATCCAAATAATTTGAATTTAAAATCGAAAAACGAGAATTCAGGGTTGTAAATTACCCAGAGGAAAACCTTTCCGCGTTCGGCCAAAAATCAGTTCTCCGGCAGAGGCAGTTCTGGAAGCTTCGCTGTTACGAAAACGACTCGCAAATTCTCAGCACATCCAATCGAAACAAAGCCCCGAAAAAGTGCGCGTGCTTTTCAGGAGAAATTATACAAAACCAGTCATGTTTCGAGCGACAGGGTAACAAATAATAATTCCATACTTCCGACAAACGTGCACCACACAGACTTGAACGAATATCCTTCTCAACAAAGCTCTTCTCAAATTGCGGAGAACAAAACTCACAGCAGGTAACAAAACTAACTTATCTCATTCAATCTTCACGGGAGAATAATCCAAACATCAATAGTAAAAGAAAGGAAGCAGCCCGAAGTTCATGCGAAAGAAAATTTGTCTTTGATGCGAATAACGAAGCTCAGATCCTTATCATGCAAAAATCATAGAGCTACAGAAATGCAAAAAGATTAAAACAACTTAAAAACAGCCGACGTTTGTTTCAGTGCCATTGATTCGACGGGCGACTTCAGTGATGATGTGTAGAAAATCGTGCAGAAAATCATAGAAATCTCCATAAAACTGCTTTGCAAAAAGATTAAAACAACTTAAAAACAGCCGACGTTTGTTTCAGTGCCATTGATTCGACGGGCGACTTCAGTGATGATGTGTAGAAAATCGTGCAGAAAATCATAGAAATCTCCATAAAACTGCTAAGAAGAATGAGAGTGCAGCGCTTTTACATGTTCCATGACTCTCTCGGTGCATCAAGAAGTGGATCTACAGTTCAACAACACTGAAAATCGGGCGAAAAATGGGAGATGCGATTCCATCGATACTAAATGAAGAGCCTAGAAAAAGTGCATTTTAAAAATACATGAACCAACGGTAAATATCCGGGCTTTCGTCAGAGAAAAGTTGAGAGAGCTGCTGCCCATTTCAAAGTTTCGTGCCGAATCGTCTTCCATCAGTCCACGAACTTCCGAAGCATACGCTTCTGCTTCACGGGCATACGACTTCACGGGAACCACGATGATTGAAATCAGTCGAAATCCGAAACGGCTGAAAACGGTGGGAGTTTTCGGGTCGTACGATCGATTTTGCGTAGGAACCGCGATGTCTGCATTCGCATATTTACAAGCTTACGGTCAACGCCTTGCCATTAGAAAAAACCTCTGATAATTTCCGCAACCGGCTGGTGAACGTCGATCACCACCAGTTCAGGTCGATTTTTCTGGTGGCAGAACGGATGGGATGGAGACAACGGAGACTGCTCACGTATCGGATCGAAAAACGGAGATTTCGGCGAAATTGGAGGCGTTGAATTCGGTGAGATCCCCTTCAGGCTGACGAAGCGTTTGCCCGGCGTTACGTACAAGTCAGAGGGCGAAAGTCCACGTGAGGCCGCATTCCGAACGGCAGTCTCAGAGTCGCAATCACCGTTGATTAGAGAGCCAGGGTTTTTCAGCAAGTCTGCGGGCCATGAAAAATAATGACGAACACCGATCTTCATCTTTTGGAGAATCTCAGCATCTGGGCAACGCTAATATTGTAGTTCAATGGTTCAAGCGCTAATACAGTACTTGTACCGCATTTACGCTGACATACGCCAACTTGTAAATCATAAAAGAGCACATGAATTTTCGCGTGCCCCAAATTCGGAATTTTCGAAAATCGGCCGATTAATACTACACAGTAGTTCGAAGGTGAGACCCAAGCTTGAAAAAATAAATCTGCGATCACATCAACCTTAAAACCGTGAAGTGCAATTATTGTACAGTGCCTGTACGATGTTTTTAGTCCATTAGAAGCGTTTCAACCATTCCTCGTCCTAAGATATGCTTCACTATTTTAGAATACTTTTTTTTTCGGCGATACTGTATGCAAATTGTATTTGCGTAAAATCCGCAAAATATGAAGATTTGGCATAAACGGCGGTAATTTCAAGATTGATAAGGTTCCACACATCCTCTGGTTCTACCTTGATTTAAAGGCATTCATGGGCTATTATGAACCCATAACTATGAATAGCGGAATTGAAAACTTTCAGGGTTGATGAAGTGTACGAGAAACTCAGGAAAATCACGAAAAAGGGGATCATCTTCTGTTGAAGAAAAAACCCCTGCACTTCAAGTGAAAGTGGATGATTTAGAAAGGCTTGCATTTAAGAGGAATGGAAAGCTTGTCCATTTTCTTTCCAGGATGGCCAGGACTAGTAGATGGGTCCACATTAACAACCTGGGGCACGATATTGGGATTCTACGATAAGTTCAACACCAGAAAATCCTTGTGGCACAGAGCTTCTTGTCGGAGAGAGAATCCAGCTAAAATTTAGAGAGAACCGTATAGGAACAAAAATAAATTCGTTGTAGAGACAATTGGAGAGTCCACCTGTGCAAGAGGAGGTGAATTTATTACGAACTGTTCACACATCTGCGGTTGCAGCTACACTGAAGCATGATCATATCAGTTATTTTTCCTCAGATGGGCTTCCAGAACTCCATCATACTTAGCTGGTTCTACTGGCTGGGGGCAGGGCAACGAAAATGCTATGAAATTTGAACAAAACGCTGAAAAACATTTAAAAAACGAAGATTTGATCTTACTGCTATGAATGGAGTTAGAGCGCATGAGGGCCCTTATCAACCCTAATCTCAGTAGAAAGAACTTGATTAGTTTACCAGGAAACCAATACCAAACGAAATCGTACAATTTTGAATGCTTATCTTGCACAGGAACGTGAAATGACTTGGAACACGGGAATGCACTTCTTCAAAAGTAACCGCAGGTAACACAGTCTTCTGCGTGAATTCGTTCAGAACGGAAACCGCGGTCTTCCCATCCAGGCTCAGCCCTCTAGAATGAGAAAAGGACCAAGAAAATAATTGGCCTAGTGAAGCGAAAGCGGGCACCTACGCTCGATAATTTTCTTTCAAATTAGCGCTCAAGCATCTCAACATATTCTCTGCTGCATTTTGCTTCGCACTTTTCTTGCTGGACGCACTTCCGGACTGCTTCAGTGTACAGTACCCAAAGACGCCTTCAGACATGCTTATGATGCCTTGAGAAGAGCACGAACACAACACTTTACAATCCTGCGAAGATACCGAAGGTTAGGAACTGGCATTGCGACTGACCAGATTACTCGTTCCACAATTGCTTGAACCATGAAAAACCACAAAACGCATGGGCAAGATCGACGCTGTATTCCGTTCAGAACCTTACAAGGAACACAACAAGATCTTCGAAAGAATTCCACCAACATCAACGATAAGACTTCTGGTACCGTGCACGGGCACCAGGACCGCCGAATTTCTTGGGCTCGCAACGCCTCGGGTCAGCAACCAGGAGAGTACGATCGTACTGAGACAGAATATCCTTGATTTCCTTCTTCGAAGCTTCGTCAACATCTTCAGAAAGAAGGATAAGGAAATTCAAGTACAGAATCACCGCGAACACTTTCCCCCGTGATATTAGCCAGCTGGACTATACATTTCGAGATTAAATGATTGAGATCATGACTTACATTTCTGGTAGTACGCAACCAACGCCTTTGCTAGAGACTGACGAATGGCGTACACCTGAGCGACATGACCGCCACCACTCACACGAATGCGAATGTCAACGTCGGCGAATCGTTCCTTCAAAAAAATCAAAATAACATGCTATTCTGCAGGAGAATGTCAGTTATCCAGTACCTTCCCAAGAAGGAGAATAGGCTCCTGCAGCTTGAACTGAAGCATTTTCGGCTCAACGAGCTCCAACGGTCTCCCATTGACCTTGATCAGTCCACGTCCACGCTTGCAGTACGCAACGGCGGTAGCAGTTTTCTACGAAGAAAACAATTTGTTTTTGGCATTAAAGACATCGGTGCGAATGTACAGTTTGCTCAACTCACTTTCCTCCCGAAGACTTGAACGGACTGGATTGGTTCCTTGGCGGTAGACTAAAGGATGGGGAAACGTTGCTCATAAGTAAAATGCAATTCTGATTATGCACTGCGTCTACATTCAAATATCTTACCTCCATTGCACTCCCACTTCAGTAAACAATGTGAATCCACGTCGACCGGACGTTCGAGATGTACACTTTTCTGCGAATGAAACCAGAAAAAACCGTAATCCTATATAATTCCCGCATCATTTATCGATAACATGTGAAAAACTCGCGAACAGAATTTCCCACAACTTCTCTCATCATGATCACTTAAAAGCAACATCGAGGCGCTTTGCAGTAACGCGATCACGAATCCTGGCACCGCGACATTGACCGAAAAATGGCCACGCTTCAGGTTTGGGAGTCTTGCACGTCGAAGGCTATAAGCATCTATCTTTTGGGTGGGAAAATACGACGAGGAAGCCGGAAAGTGGATAAAGCAATGTTTTGCTTTAAGATGTCGCTGTTACAATTTTTTATTATACAGTAAATCCGTACGCACTGTAAAAATTGTTCACGCAATTAAAAAATAGATTTAATTGGTAGTGAATTTTAATTGTACAAGGAACGTACATTCAAACGTCATTTACTCGGAAGAAAATACTGTAGTTTTTTCATTCAAAACTTCATGTATGGATGCGCAATATTTAGGTTTTTATGATCTTTATAATGATTTGAGAATATGATGAATCTAAAACATCAATAATAGAGTACATATCTAGGAGGGTTCGTTCGTAAAATATGATAAACGACAAAATGCTGTCATTCGAGGTGGATGATGCAATTTTTCTTTTGCTCCTCAATGCTTCATTGGTGCTGTCTAATAAATGTTTGATTCTGTAGTAACCCACCCCATTTCTATTGAAAATGGAGCGACATCTTTTTGATTCTGCCTGAACTTTCTTATGAGTTGTATTGTGTTTGTTGTGCGGAATTTTTTCCTGCAAAAGGGAGACTGAAAATCGCGAGCAATAATTAGTGCGTCTCGGGACGCGCCTGCAGCTGTGAGCACTCCCCTTGACAGGGACACAATGTGCAGAATTTTACAACAGAGCAACAGAAAAAATACCATTCCCAGAACTGGGGCAATACCAGATTGCAAAATCAGCAAAAGCCTAGAGAGGGGAATTGCTCCCTTTCAGTAAAATTTGAACTGGGGGACAAAATAAAAACATGACCAGCTGCTGGTAAAAACGGGCGGAAATGTATCCATTTCTTGAAAAACAATTTGTCCTGAGGCCTTGGAAAAATGCGTAACTGCCCAAAATTGTGTTTTCTTCAGAAAATTATCTTCTCAGGATATTAGTTTATTGCTGAAAATCCCTGTTGAGCTTGTAAACCCTACACCCGGTGCTGGGAAAAACATGCACAGAACCCCGAAAAACAGCACTAAAATTTGCTGTCAGCTGCCAACATCTGGCACTCTACAAAACTTCAAAAATCCCAGCACCTGGGTGTTTTTCTGTCTTCAAAAAATCGCGCCAAAACGAGTGGGGAAAATTGCTTAAAACCCCCCAAATTTTGTGTCACAAACACAGTCACAGTCCAGGAGTCACTGGGCATTTTTTTGTGTGCTTCAAATTCGGAAATTCACGGACCATGCAAAAATCTATAACATTTTGTCTAAGTGTTTCAAACCTTTTTCCAACTCTGGAACTAAGTTAGAAGTCTTGTAAAATTTCCTGATCAATCCTATTTGATCAAATTGATCTTTACAAACAAAACTCTGCATTTTTAGTTTATTTCAAATCCTGCGCTTGAGAGAATTGGTGAGTTAAGAAAGAAACTTTATAAATACTATTTTTCCATTTCTGGAACTGAACCTTGCTTTAATTAAACTTTACACAGTCCAAATTTTGCCGTCGAAGCGTTACTTTGTGTTGTGTTCATTTTCATACTTATCCAAAAAAGTCTTAAAAACCGCGAAAACTGTTGTGCATATTTTTGCTGCTGAACCTGTTGTGAATATTTTGTCTCTGTACCTGTGAACCTTTTATTGATTTTGCTAACAAAGGCTTGCGCTGTTTGGGAGAGAATCCCTGGTTGGTTCACGCACTGGCCAATTGTTGTGTTTTACTTTTTCCTGAAACTGAAACTTCTTAATTAATCTTCTGCACCTATCTGTCTGACAATCATCCTCTAAGTATTTCAGGTGTAATCAAATAATATTTTGACAAGGTGTACGGCTTTAAACATTTCTTCTCATTAAAAACCATACATTTGTCTCACAGTGCCTCACGTACAACTTTTGCACAGAAATCACACGTCGCTTCGCATAGTACTGTATACGGTATACATAGGGCAAAAGGCCAGAAATAGAAAAAAAATTGGAGATACAGTAAATGGTATTCACGAAATTTCATAATCGAAAGCCAGCCAAAAGTAATAATTCATCGCCTACAGTATATTGGAATGTGGGATTGATCCGGTGTGGCCTCCTCGGAAAGCACGTATTGATCGCATATTCAGTAAAAAAAATGTAAACTTTTCAGAAGGGGGATGTCATCTATCGAAGAAGGGGTTCAGAGAATACGGAAAATAAATGAACTGGAGCTTGCTTTGTATATATGAAGAATTGGGTATTCGCGGAATGAACCAACAATTTTTCAATGTTTTGCTGTACAGTCCTACGTGTAGGCTTAATTTCAATCAGTCGTTCATGCATTTGTTACAATAATTTCGTGGGTGTTGAGAGAAGATTATTGTAGTCGGGTAAAATGAACCCGACTTTTAAGGTTATAATCTTAACTTCCCATCGCGAATCCTGAAATTGAAGGGAAATTCCCGATGCTCTATAATATATGAATCGCAAATCATTATACTGTACTCATCCAAAAATTAATCCGAGAACTTTTGAAAGGGTCATCAGCAAGGTAAAGTTCACAATCCAAAAAATTAACACAAGAATTAATTTGCCTCATGAAAACTTGCGTCACATTGCGAAAAAATCGCAGCTTGTCTATAAGATTAACTTTTAATCAGTGGAAATTTATTTATTCGAATGGGGATACGGGAATTCAAGGCTTGAAAATCGAGAATTTGGGAAATATTCAGCAGTCTTTAGCGCAATCTTTATGCTATTAGCAATGCGCCTAGTATTTCCTGAAATTCGATAATTGGCAGATTTTCCAATTGTACAATGTGATTAATTTTAAAAATACATGTCAATACAAGTGGATGACAAGGTGAGCTGAAAAATAGTTGAAACATTATGAAAAAACTTAATATGTCCCCAATATAGATGTTGGATGCCAGAATATAAGTTCTCTAGGTAAAGAATCAAATTTCTGCATGCAAATTA
The DNA here is from genome assembly GCA_905338405.1 of Notodromas monacha. Taxonomy (NCBI): domain Eukaryota; kingdom Metazoa; phylum Arthropoda; class Ostracoda; order Podocopida; family Cyprididae; genus Notodromas; species Notodromas monacha. The sequence continues at coordinate 26,420 of CAJPEX010001399.1, read as the reverse complement.
AGTAAATGGGTAATTAGGAATCGTTATTGCTTGTACCGTGAAGTTAATCGAGAGGTTTTCAGGCAATGAAATAAATAATTCTGATGATGTAATAAGAGAACGCTCTGCGTATAATACATTTAAAATAGCATTGCTTTATTTTCATTATCCATGCATTAAGATTTTTTCAGAAGGTTCCATCACCGGTCCAAATACAGATTAATTTGTTCTCATCCGTTGCCCAGAAACTAGTACATCAAAATATTTCTGGCTAGCAATAACGAGGTTCGATTCTTCTGCTTTTAAATACAAGTTCCGATACTATGTCCTGCTTCTGTTGAAAAGATGCCGATAATCGCTTTAAATTCTTCATTTCCGCTAATTTTTCGAGTAATTTCTGACTCGGTTTTATTCGAAGAAACTTCAAATGAAGGCGAATATCATTAAAAAAAAAATTTAGGATGCTCCCCAAAACCAGACCAGCAATTACGACTTCACGCCGGGGGCAAGGTCTATACACAAGTGCGTCATTTTCCCCGGGCGACGTTTTACATTTTATCACTTACCAGACACCTACATTTTCACGTGAAGAAAACATTGGGTTCTTTAACTAATCGTTTTGAGGGAATTTTTTCCAGTTCCCACGGTTTCTTCGCGCGAAAATGAGTACAGTATCTTCGTTATGAAGCAAATCTGTTTCTGTTTCGGAATTCCATTTATTCCTTCCCGAGTTTTATATAATCACCGCGAGAAATGCATAAAGGACGAAAAAAAGGACCATGAATCAAGAGAATGTGTGAACATTCCCAAACTCATTGAAAGTGCTTTAAAAATATTTATTCTACACTTTGCTGGGAATAAAGATTCGCGCGCCGAAATAATTTTTATTCCATTTTTTTGCACACAATGAACGCTGGCTGCGATGAATATCTGCGCCAGAAATTACTGGAATCTTCGTTGAATAATAAGACTAAATCGAAGTAAAATACAGTAATGTTTCAGAACAGATTTAAAAAGGGAGAAACACACTTCAAAAAATATCTTGCCTCGTTTCCGAGTATCTTTTGCATTAGCTCCGTAATACGCTGTCGAAAAAAATATTTATTCAGCAATTTATCATTGAAGTATTTATGAAGAAAATTCCCAGTGGATCTTGAATGGATTTGCTGGTCCATTTCGAGGCTCATTACAATAATCAGTTGAACAACGGGACATTTTAGGAGATCCTGAAGCGAATTAACTTTTACAAAACTTTCATTGAATGCCAATGCATAAACTCCAGTAATTAAAGCATCAGACTATAATCCCCAAGATTCCCAACGAATCGGAATTCAAACCAAATTACCACGCGAAAATTCATAAAAAATGAAGAATCCGATTTATTTCGCATCCTTATATATATATATATAATGAAACAGTTGATGCACATGCAGAAATTGAATCGCGGACAATTTTTATTTTTTTGCATCGGAACGCATCAATTTCCCTGTTTAACATGAACATCAACATAATTGCGAACAAACAAATCTCTTCAATTTTTTTCGGCCAACATTTTGTAAAAAATGGATTGTCTCTGCCAATGATGCACTTGATAGAAAAACAAAGCATCACTGTTTGCAGCAAAGGGCCTTTTTGCCAGTCCAACAGGCACTTCCAAAGGGTCCCAACGTTTTGCCGGAGGTCTGCGATTCTTCGCCTTGATCTTTCGTCCTTGCTTCTCTAAAATGGAAAAGTAAAAAAAAATATTGAAAGCACGTCGAGAATTGAATTAATCCAAGTACAGTAATATATCGCGTCGATAAATTTTAGCTTCTTTTTCACAGCAAGAAACCCAATACTGTATCAACTTTTCAATAATACGGTGAAGAGTAGATCAGTGTTATCAGACACGTCCACGAGAGCTAAGGCCAATCCTGAGCAAAATCTGCAAAAACCTTAGTTTCACTCAGTGAATAGCTGTCGAAAATACGGCAATTTTTTCAACCTTTAAACTGAACCTTGCCTAGCTCACTTTACGTGGCATAGTGTTGTGACTGTCGTCTAACTCTCATTCGCAGATGACTATAAGAATCAAACTTTTTAAAGATGCGCTGAGGAATTCAATTTCAATCCAATGTTTGTGAAAGAGGAAAATCAATGCTGAGGAAAATCAAAGCATGCAACGCTTTTCATGGAAAAATTAACAAGATTCACACTCTTGCTCAAGTGTCACTAAAACGTGGGTTGGAATGAAAAATCGAAAATTTCTGCATTCAAAACGTGTTTCTGAAATTGATCCGACAAGAAATCACGTCAATCGACGGAATTTTTTCTTCAAACAAAAGCCATTACTTCATCAGCAGCATAACTTGTCTGCATAACATCATCATTGTGCATCAAATAACGAATTTGGCCAGGAATTATCCGATTCCTCAGCATTACAAAACAAAACGAGTCTTGTAAAATGTAACATTTTTCCATTTTATCCAAACATTTATATTAGACTGAAGCACATGGCTTACGTGTACCTATAATAATAAAGTAGTCCAAAGAACAATACAGCGAATTAAGTCAGCATTCAAGGAGTACGAATTTGAATAAAAGATCACGCATGTCAAGTCTAAAAAACGATTTCCGAAAACATTTAAAAATAGACGAAAAATGTCAATGTTTTATGCTCAAAAAAATTTTCGAGACGACGGATGATTTTCAAAAGATTTCTACGAAAAGAAAAAAATTCTAGAAAATTCGGATTTGAACGTCATGCGGCATCAGTCTTTTCCAATATACTTGCTCAGTTATGTAAATATTTTTTTTCTCGTAAAATTCAGAGATGCCAAACCTTTCGAATTTCAGATGGGGCGGACAGACTCCTTCGCAGAACGGCGCCGTTCCGTACCATTCGCAATCGACTTGGTTTTCGTCGCCTTTCTTTTTGTCACCGTCTTTTGGATGTTCACCCGTCTTATGCTCATCACTCTTCTCGTCGTAAATCGATGGAGTAAAATTGTCGTACATTCCTCGGCACAGCGCCTTTGATCCAGAAATGCACGAATTGCCAAATGGCACAACGAGATTTGGCAAGCCTCCGATTTCTTTGGGCTCCTCCGACGCCGTCCTTTTCGTATTCAACGCAAAAACACGAAGAAAAAAAAACATAGAGAGCATGTCAACAACACAAATTCATGAAAATGTCAATAGCTGTGGATTTTGAAAAAAAATATTAGCCTTTCAATAAATTAACTAATGAAAATTGTCAGAAAAATCAGTGGAATCAAGGAGTTATTGCGTTAAAACCTTAGCGTGTATACAGCTGACCAAAAGGGGCGCCGATTTTGAATGAAAAATATCACTATCCACGAATACAGTATTTCAAATGCTGAACTACGAAGTGACGTTAATTCTAATTTTCTATGGACAGCTATAATTTTTTTTTCGCCAAACGACAAATTGCAAAAAAAAAAGAAAAATGTACGCACTGAGGGATTTTTTTTAAATTCTGTCTAATCTCAAATTTGAAAATAAATTTGAATATTAAAAAAATCAAATAATCTCACATGACTTCATCCATTCCCTCGGGACAACTTCCGACGCAAAATGGAGCCACACCAAACCATTGATAGTAACTGTAAATTCCAAAACTCGTTTGCCCTTCCACAGCATATTCATTTCTTGATTTCGGACGCTGAACTGGAAGATCCTTTCCACCAATTGTCGCCTTGTATTAAAAAAAAAGCCATTTCATTTTTCTACGAAAATGCAAAAATTAAAAATCATGCGACTTCAGGGTTGAAATTACCTTTCCATCATCCGGTTTGACTGAATCTCCGGCTTTGCCAGCAAGATCTTTCTGAAATTGTACCCGACAAGAAATTACGTCAATCGACGGAATTTTATAAAAGAAATATACTTCGATAAATAAAAAATAAAAGATTACCGTTCCATCATCCGGTGTGACTAAATCTCCGGCTTTCCCAGCGACATCTTTCTGAAATTGATCCGGCCAGATATTACGTCAATCGACGGAATTTTATAAAAAAAAATGCAGTACTTTCATAAATTTTTGTTCGAACAAAAACCATTCAATCAAGAAACCTCACGCCAAATCAGCGGTTTTTCAAACGACGATGCTTTTAATTTTCGAAAATGCAACTCGCCTTACCACTTTGTCTACTGCATCTTCAGCAGGGCTTTGCTGGTGAGAAAAGCACAAGAGGAATGCAAATAAAATGAAAACCACTAGCTTCAATTGAGCAGTCATGCCGACACACGAGTTATTTCAGCAAATTTGCAAGCCTTTCCCGTGAAGTGTTCAATAAAAACTGCTACGATTCCGCCTTTCGAAATTTGCGGCAAGGTTTTATGGAAAATTTCTCAAGTCAGAGAAAGAGAGATAAAAAAAAATAAAGGCTGGGTTGCTAGGCTCCAGCAAATTGCGAAGGTTGTTCCACGAATTCGACAAGGTTCCAGAAACTTCAAGAAGAAAATAAATGCCCGACGTGACGAAACGATTCGAGAGAAAAATGCGTTTATTATTCTTCCGTCATAAAAAATCAAATGTGGGTTTTTTTCTGGAACTCAATTCTCACTTTTTCCTCGCAAATCGAAAATGTAAAACGCGTATTTTTCTATGTTTTGCAGCAAAGCGACTTCTGGCCAGTCCAGCAACGGCTTCCGAATGGTCCCCAAGTTTGGCCCTTATTTTGCCCCAGTTGGGCCAACGGATTATCCCTAGCTCTCCTGCAAAAAATAATATCAAATTAGGAAAAAGCTCAAATAAGTTATTTATCATTTTTAGTTTTTAATTATTTTTATTTTTTCACTTTTATTTTTATCAACAAAGTCTTTTAATGATTTTAGAAACAGCAGTAGCATGCATTCAAGCTTATGTGTTTTCGATTTTAATTACACTATATTCCTCTGAACTATTATTTTTTATTTTAATAAAAGTATAATATAAAATAATTAGATAAAAACTAATTTATAATAGAAAATAATAATTAAAGATTAATCAATAAAAATGCACAGGGTCAAGCTATCCAAAGGTTGGTTAAAAAAAATTAAGTAATGATAAAAGCTCACATTTGAAATCGCGTGGAAGGAGGACAGAACGTGAAGCAGAACGGAGCTGTTCCGTGCCACTCGCAATCAACCGAGGGTACTTCGACTGTTCGACTCAGGCTTACATTTCCTATTTTGGCATCATTGAATTTTGGCTGATCGGCCTTTTCGTACATTCCTTTGCAAAGTGCCTTTTGACCAGACAAGCACGTGCGACCAAATGGCACGTACAGGTTCGGCAAACCAAAGATTTCCCGAGGCTCGCTCGACGCTGTTCTGCAATACAGAGATATAAGCAATTAATAAAATTCGGGGTAATAAAATCCATCCTGAAAGGGATCAATCTCATTCTCAACAGCTATTCGATGATTTTTCGAGGAACATTTCGGCCGACATGCAGAATATAGTTATTGCAGGAAACCGCAGATTTCCAAAATGTATATTTTTTTGAATTAAATCAGCAATTACTGCGTATTGACCTTGAACAAAGATAATATTGTGCCACAGACTATTTTCCCTCGAATCCGTGACAGGGTTTCTGTAGTACCCGTTTTTCAACACTTATCCCATGTTACAGCATTTTAAAATCCTCAGCTAGGTGTCGCCTCAATAGAAAAAAGGACCAAATACAACCTGAATGACCGTAACTTTACCCTCAGCTAAAAATAACCGAACGGAATGTAACAATGTTGAAGAGACATCTATGTACAGAAAAAGTTGAACTCATGTTAGGCTTTGATTAAACAAAAAGAAAAGAAGAATCACAAGAAGTGCCCGGAAAATCCATGCTCAACAACCACGTGAGAGCTGATTTTGCCAGGAAAAAGAAAAATTTAGTGACTATTAGCAAATTGAAAATGATTAATTAATTTGTTATGCTATTTGCTTTGAGTACTTTGACTTCTTGATCCTGACTAGCTTTTTGAATAATTTAAGGACCCTTTCAGCAATTTTACTGAATAGATAAATAATTATCCAATGAGATAACATGTGTAGGGAGAAAACATCAATAATTCTGAAAGTGTCACCGTTTAAAAATCAATGAAAAGTATTAACTTCAGCATAAGTCTAATAAGTCTAATAAGTCTATTCAGCATAATGCCTTGTTGAGAGAACATTTGAGAAATTCTTGCTACACTCTGACCGTTGTCAAAAGTTTTACTTTGAAGCTAGTTAAACCCGTATAATACAAATCAACCTGGATGATGTGCTTGTATAAAACAGTTATAAACAAACTTAGAACAAGTAACATACGGAACAAACTACTCAAGCGACATCTACACAACAACAATACAAGTCAAGCAGTTGGGAAGGACGCGGTTCGTCAAGTGAAATGATCAAAATAAATCCAGCAATAATTGCGAATAAGTGTCCCCTAAATTACTCAAAATAACCACAGAAAAACTTCTCAATTTTTTTCAGAAAAAAAAACATCTGCCAAGCTCAAGAAAAACTCACGTCACGATTTCAGTTCCAGTTGGACATTCCCCTGCACAAAATGGAAAACTTCCGAACCATTGGTAATAAGCATCTCGTCCGAAGGCCGTCTCTTCCTTAACAACATAAGTGCCAGTTTCAGTGGGCAAATCAATTGGAACGCTTTCTCTTGTTTTGGGAATAGCCGGGTCCTGAAATCCAAAAAATAAAATCTCAATTTTTAGCTTCCGTTTCCTGAATGTCAAGTTCTGTCGTCCTGCCTGGTTGGTGGTATTTCCTGTTGGAGTAGTTTCGTTTTTGTTCCGGTTCGTGGCCTAAAAATAGGAAAAAGTCGTATTTTCGTGGTGGTTTAAGCTGAGAAACAAAATCGAATATTAACGACTCATCTTATGTTGAAAAGCTATGTTTAAAGCGGCTATTGCTCCCCGGAAATAAAATAAATGAACTTCAAGCCGTACAGCATTTCTTCCAAAATTTAAATCGCTACAGAACACTCAACACAGTAGCGTTTACTGGTTAATGAAATGAAGAAATGAATGCAATTTATCTCCATTAAAGCTTCACGATTTAAATCTCCAATAAACACTACAAGAGCACCTTCATGTCCGAAACAGGGGATGAAAATTATACAAGTGATGAAAAAAATCAGCGATGGAATATCAAATTTTAGATAACATCCCAGGGAATGTCGATATTCACTATATTAGCCCGCAGAAAATATAGAAAAATAAACCTCAATGCTAATCAAACAGTAAGACATGTTTATTTATAGATCGAAGGAAATAATTGCTTTAATGCTGATACAATTCAATAAGCATCAAGTTTGTCAGAGTGACTGAAATGATGATATATTTTCTTCAACGAATCGGCATTCGATTATTTGCAAACCGGATCATTACTGCTCTAAAATCCCCAGGACGCAAAACTGTATTGATTAAAATTGCAAAATCCTGCAAATATTTTTTTCCAAAAATGTTACCTCTTCAGGACTTCCGATCTGTGTTGTGGAATTTGTTCGCTCTTCACCGCAAATACAAGCGTACAAGCCGCAAAAAGCCAGGACCAACAATTTCATTTCACCGTCACCTTTTTGGCACAAACGCACTTCGTAAATCAACCCAACATAAACGAAAAAATTGACTGATTAATTTCAGCGCATGAATTAAATCAAGATGTAATTATTGCCAATATTCATTTTCTCAAAACAGTTGTCCCAGTACCAGACATAACCCATGAACTGCAATGCAAAAAAAAAAAAATCACGAAGAACAACCCAAGCGTTTTTTTTACAACATCCACTTCAGAGATGGAACAGCATTCTAATGAACTATGGAATCGATAAGATGGTTCGTTTAAATATTTGTTTGAGTGAATCCCATCAGATATCACTAATCCTCGTTATATACACAGCTGTAAAAAAAAAAAAAAACGGATTTCGAAGGTCGATCTAGGAAAAAAGTTTATGAAAGGATGCTCAACATTCACAAGGACACGTCCTTTCTTTTCCGATTTTCTTTGGAGGTTATTCATTGAAGAAAAAATAAATTCTGGGAGCTGAATTCACTTAAGGAAATGAATATATTCGTCAGAGTCTTGGAAAACCCGCCCTGAATAAGCAGCTCACTACGAAAAATAAACCAAATGAGGCTTTAATACCGTACATTGAAGACTTTATTTCTGAACAACATTTAAAATTGCTCAGCATGGAAATAAATTTTGGTTCCAAATCCCATCAAGCATATCGACTCGAGTAAATGTGGAACCAGGAGGAAAGAACGATTTATGCAACACAAAATCACATTTTTAACAAGCTTTTCAATCACTTGAATAATTAAATCGCAGGCAGACGAATTTGCAATTTCTTTGTTTTTAGAATTCTGGGATCCTAAAATCCAATTTCCGGAATTCCGAAATCCGATTTTCGGGAATCTCCAAGGACTTTCACTCCCAATTCTACTGTCCGAAACGCGGGGTCTACTAACCGAAACAAGCGAACATGAATGGAACAGTGCGAACAAATAATTAGAAAGGTCTTCCTTTACAAAAATAAGCTAAATCTCTCGATCAAATTTCTCTCTTACCAACGAAACCAAAAATTTTTCGCAGAGAAAGAGTCGGAAGTTAAGGCAAGGTTAAACAGAGCATATATCTCAATAATATCCGTTTTAGCATCCATGAATCAGCAATCAAATCCAAGTCAGACGGAAGGCCATAAAAACAGTGCTCATCATTTATTCCACCGCGAATTCCCGGCCCCTGTCCCGGGCTGATTCTGTGTTTTTCTTGACAATCTATTATCTACTAATTTCTTTCTTTACAGCCTAGCTTTTTTCTTGTTGCAGTGACTTCAGTCACCAACAATCTCCAAGGACTTTCACTCCCAATTCTACTGTCCGAAACGCGGGGTCTACTAACCGAAACAAGCGAACATGAATGGAACAGTGCGAACTACTAATTAGAAAGGTCTTCCTTTACAAAAATAAGCTAAATCTCTCGATCAAATTTCTCTCTTACCAACGAAACCAAAAAATTTTCGCGGAGAAAGAGTCGGAAGTTAAGGCAAGGTTAAACAGAGCATATATCTCAATAATATCCGTTTTAGCATCCATGAATCAGCAATCAAATCCAAGTCAGACGGAAGGCCATAAAAACAGTGCTCATCATTCATGGAAGATAATTTCAGGAGGANGAGAAAGAGTCGGAAGTTAAGGCAAGGTTAAACAGAGCATATATCTCAATAATATCCGTTTTAGCATCCATGAATCAGCAATCAAATCCAAGTCAGACGGAAGGCCATAAAAACAGTGCTCATCATTCATGGAAGATAATTTCAGGAGGAGATTTCGAAACCTGCATAACTTGAAAAAATGAAAGCAATTTTCAAATCCCTTTCGAACCGATTTTCATTAATTTAAATCCCTTCGTTCCCAAAAAAATTAAACCATATGAACTTTTTTCTCGAAAATATTACGTATACTTATTTTAACGTTATTTAGATCACCGCACAGTCCCTTTTCCTCAATAGAAAATACGATAACTAGAGAGAAAAAGATGTCCAACAGATTGCCAAAAAAAAATTGTTGTTCTGCACAGGTGCTCAAATATTTATCACCGGTGCGGCTTAACTGCCAATTTATTCGAAGAGAATTCCGGAAGTCGAAGAGGGATAAAGAGCCAGTCTGAGCCCGTTTTCTGACTGAAATCGCAGAAAAAAAAATCAATATGAATGAATTCAAGACTCAGTTTCGGCATATGTTGAATATTCTTTCCACGCATGTCTTTTTCTTACAATCGCGCCGAAAAGAATGCAGTCGAAGTACGAAAGGTCACACAGGTCATTGTTCTATCTTAAAAAAAAAATTCGTGAAAAATTTCCAAAAGCTAATACAAAGGCATAGAGTGGACATGATGTTTTCATTTATCCTCCACGTCGTTTGTGTCGGCTTGCTTGCAGCAAAGGATTTTCACTCCAGTCCAACACCGACTACCAAAAGGTCCCCAGTTGTTGTGAGTGCTGATGGTCTGAGCATCAGGATCATCAGTAGCTTGCCTGTTTTATAATTTCAAATTTCTGATGAGAATCGGCAAATATTCACACGAAGTCAAAAAAAACGAAGTGCCCAAGTAGACGAAAACTTCCCGAGAAAATTCCATCAAGGCCCACAGCATGAAAAAGGAGCCAATTTTTACTCTCCGTTTCATAATCTACAAAAATTTTTTTTCGGCGGTAAATTTTTTTGCCGAAGCTTTCCCAAAGACGAGGGAAAAATCGTAAACATTCGTGAGAGACGGTAGTTGAATATTCCTTTTTCGAAGTGCGGAATTCGGTACTAGGAATCTCCCCCACCCCCCACAGATTCGAAACAGCATGAAATTGTTGTTTGGAGAGCGAACTCACATTTGCGCAATCATGTCCTCGGGGCAAATGCCGTCGCAAAAGGGTGCGGTACCGAACCAGACGCAAGAATAGCTCCCACTGATCGCCTCCAAATTCGGCGATCTTATTCTCTCCAATTCGTGGTCAATTAAACCGGAACACAGTACTTTCTGCCCGGAAACGCATTGTTTTCCGAATGGCAAAACTTGTGCCAAATTCGGCAAGCCCTTGATTACCTCCGGTGCCGAAGACGCCACTCTGCAACGTTTTTCAGAAAGAAAAACATACAATGTGAGATTGCAACATTTTCGAATTTTTGTTACCAATTTTCTGCGAAAGAAGGCTCATGCTTTTTTTCCTTCTGCAAAACTTATGCAGAGAAAATTATTTTCAACTTGAAGGTTTCAAAAAATCTTTCTCACATAAAAAAAACACGATTCTTTTTTTCTCCAGATTCTTGAACTGAATCCAAACCTCGATAACTATTTCAAAAATATGGAGAAATATTTCGTTAAGACTTCTTCTGATGAATTAAGCTTTTCTACTCGAAAAATCAGGCATGCAAAAGCAGTTAAAAATGCTTTCGATGAGTCATCGAACTTAAATGTTGTTCAAACGGACATCATGAAAACGGTTTAACATAAAGTTTAAATTCCAGAACAAGGTTTTGTTCTATTCAAATCCTGAAAAATTTCCCCTCTGGAATATGAATATATTATCGCGATTTCTTTTGGGATACTAGTGCAATGCATGATATCAACATTTAGAACATAAATTATCAGGGAACAGCCGCCGCTCATTAAAAAATATTGTTGACTCCGAGGGCTGGTTAAAAGTTGACGACTTTTCATTATTATTTTTCCAAGTAAAGAGCGAATTCAGATATTCTAAAATTGAAGTGCTCCATCTGCCTTATCCCGTCACCAAGATTAAACGAAGAAGTTGCGGACAGAACGGTATTTATGTGACGAGATGATCAATTCATAACTAAATCCAAGATTCGTCATTTCTCACAATTCCTTTTCAAGTAAAACATGCGGAAGAGGAGCTCAAAATAAGTCCATGCTCAGTATTCCACACTAATTGTATAATCGCAATAAAATTCCGAGATTTCAAGTCCCTTCGGTACATGAATAAGCGAATCAAATATTTCCACATCCGCTTCCGCACTTACACTCGCGTTGAGTCTTGTGGGAAAAAAGGTTGTTGAATTCAAATTATGATGCAAGAATCAATACCCAATTCAGAAAAAAATTCCTCAATCCCCGGAAGATTATTCAATTCCACTCCCAAACCCAAATCAGTATTCCACGGAATAAATTGCACTCACGTGATTTCCGTCAATCCAGTCGGACACTCGTTAGACATGGAACAAAACGGCGAACTTCCGTACCATTTGAAGTACCGATTCTTGCCAAAGGCAGCGTCATCATGAAGCATGTAATGATTTTCGGAAATTACAGTGTCGATTGATTTCTTCCACAAACTGTGACGAATATTCGGAGATTTCTCGACAACTCCGCCGGAGCCGCGTTTCGTCAATATCGACACCAAGAGGAGGCAAATCACGCAAATTTCACTCGTTTTCATAGTGACACACGGCTTTAAAATTGTTATTTGAAATCTCACGACCAAAGCGATGAATAATGTCTTAAACACGAATTTGTGCGAGGAAGTGACAGGTGTGAAGAAGCATTTTATACGAGCATTGGTATATTAGGAAATAAAGAAAAGCGTATTGCGAAATTCGGCTTCAAAAGAACAAGGACAAGAACAACAACAACAAAAACGGGTCAAGAAACTCGTCGTCGATGGATGTGTTCATATATTGCATTAAAAAAAAAGAAGCTGTGTTGGATCATGCAAATCGAGTCCACGGGTGTTATTTTCTTTGTTCGTCAGCCTGCAAATATACAGCATGTACCATAAAAAGAAAAGCGGATATATTTTTTTCTGTTCTCTCAACACATTTTTTCTTTGTTTTACTTTCTTCATCCAAGCACACACAAACATACAACACGTGTCGAGTGAATTGTATAGGAATTCATTTTTCTTTTTCCGGCGTTGCGTCACGCGCACATATTTTTTTTTGTGATGCATTTTATTCTCGAGTTTTGTGGGCGTATTTTTTCCGAGAAGCTTCGTTGATCCATCGGGTCATTCGCTTCTTTTTCTTCCGAGATTTTTTTCCAAGGTCGTGGGTTGCTTTTTTCTGTGCGTGTCACGGCCTCACTTTTTGCAGCACAAGGCCTTCCTGCCTGACCAACACGGGCTTCCGAAGGGTTCCCATTTCACGTTCGGGCCAGCCATCGCAGCAGGGTCATGAGCAGAATAACTGGAAGACATAATATTCGGAGATTTCTCGACAACTCCGCCGGAGCCGCGTTTCGTCAATATCGACACCAAGAGGAGGCAAATCACGCAAATTTCACTCGTTTTCATAGTGACACACGGCTTTAAAATTGTTATTTGATATCTCACGACCAAAGCGATGAATAATGTCTTGAACACGAAGTTGTGCGAGGAAGTGACAGGTGTGAAGAAGCTTTTTATACGAGCATTGGTATATTAGGAAATAAAGAAAAGCGTATTGCGAAATTCGGCTTCAAAAGAACAAGGACAACAACAACAACAAAAAAACGGGTCAAGAAACTCGTCGTCGATGGATGTGTTCATATATTGCATTAAAAAAAAACGAAGCTGTGTTGGATCATGCAAATCGAGTCCACGGTTGTTATTTTCTTTGTTCGTCAGCCTGCATATACACATGCACCATAAAAAGAAAAGCGAGTATTTTTTTTCGGTTCTCTCAACACATTTTTTTGTTTTACTTTCTTCATCCAAGCACACATAAACATACAACACGTGTCGATTGAATTGTATAGGAATTCATTTTTCTTTTTCCGGCGTTGCGTCACGCGCACATTTTTTTTTTCAATGCATTTTATTCTCGAGTTCTGTGGGCGTATTTTTTCCGAGAAGCTTCGTTGATACATCGGGTCATTCGCTTCTGTTTCTTCCGAGATTTTTTTCCAAGGTCGTGGGTTGCTTTATTTTGTGTCACAGTGCCGGAGTGAAAAACGTCGTGTTCCGGAAGGACGGACTGGTTGTGCCCGAAGGCTTCCCAAGGGTAAAGTGCAAGCCCGGTCGGTAGCGTCGTCCCAGTACTCGTCTTATTGACCTTCTGTATTGCAACAATGAAAAAAAACGAACGAACGAAAAAAGAAAATAATTTTGAAATCTTAGAATATCTTTCAACTAGCCGCGAGTAAAAATGATTTGCGGGCAAAATATCGAGAACGAATAACGCAATCGGTTAAGCAATCGAAGTTGCATGGTTATATATACAAAGGCAAATGCTTGTGTTACGTCGGATGCAAATGAGGTGCATCAGTAATGAATATATCGGTACACGATTTATATGCGAATATAACATTGGTCATCGTAGTAATTCATTCAGAAATCTATTCATGTGGTCTTTTGGAATGCAATTTATGGTTCATTTTATTTGTATCATCAAGCCTGAACCGAGGGAATTTCATAATTATGTGGTGGTGGTGTGTCGCAGTCTTTGAGGAAGGAAGCACGAAACACAATTATAAAGGGATGGTGATGACGCTGCGATTTTCAAAAGATAAAATTCTTTATTGTTTTTAAAAAGCGTCTTTAAAAGTACGTAGCTTTTAAATAATATGAAAGTTTTGAGCTTTAAAAGGAATTCACACAGACACTTAAGGAACCTTATAATATTTCGAACGCTTTACAAAAGTTAAAACTTTGTATTTTTAAGTCTACCCGAAGCAAAACGCCAAAAAAAAAACCTGAAAGATAAATTCCGTTCCCATTTAATTTTCTTCCGTGACAGCCTTAATTGAGCGCATATTCTAAAAAAGCACTCAATTATTTCAAGTTCGGTCTTTATTTGAGATGAAGCAATGAATTTTTCAGACGCAGTTCTGCTTAAAATTAAATCAAGATTTTATTTTTTCACGGCGGAAAAATGACATTTTTTAGGGTACCGTATTTCATCGGATAAATTAAATGGGAAACCTAAATTTTGACGACATTGACAAGACATTTCAAAAATTTCCATCACACACGTCCAGCATGGAATAAAGTGGAGCAAGTTATGAATTATGCTTGATCATTTTTTTCAACTCTTCGGGAAATCCTCGAATGGTTCCGAAAAATAAATATTTTGATAAACAACGATGGAATCGAAAAAACTTGGAGCGTCTTGCTGTTGATGAATAAATAAATGAACCCATGTCAGAAATCATCTTGTATGAGATCCAGTTTCATATTTTCCCGCACCGGAGATTTGAGTGCATGATGTTTTGATGTGAGGATAAAGATGGAGGTTAAATAGATTCACAGCACATCCCAAGAATTTTAAATAGAACTACGCAAGACAGTGAAGTATCAAAGGCGAGCATGCTTTTCAATGTAAAATAATAATAAAAAAGTGATCTGAATGACGTAACGTGAATCTTCAGCAGCATAAATAATCCTTGCCGATTCTTCTCTCTTCACGTGGAAGTATCCATTTTTAATTTCGATAAATTGGAAAATATTCCTTCTGGCTCAAAAATAGTTTGATCAAAACTGATCGATTTCGAGCAAAGAATTATATTTTCTCTGAATGCAAAAAGAAGTACGCATGTGGTACGATGGGAACTAACACAGGAATACAGTAGATAATATTCCCCTTTCTCTTATGGCCTGACGTCAGATATTGTATTTGAGTATAACTGTAGAATGCACATATGTAACTGTAGATCGCTCTAGAATAAAGCTGCCCAAATGAAAATAAGATTGATATTTTTCTCCCGATGAAGAATTCACAAAGGATATAAAGCCTGGGTGAAAAAAATAATTGTCTGTTTTGAATGCATATCCAGGTATTACTTCGTCAATTAAAGCGACATCTACCAGTAAAAATTCAATTCGTCATCGCGTAACAGACGAATTGCCGTATTTACTCGCGAATATAAAAAAGCTATCGATTGGAAGAAAAATATCTTTCGAATCTTTAAACGAGCAAAATTGGCGTGCAAATTTGGCTCACACTCGTAGATATACTCGATTTCTTTAAAAGAATGCCAAGGAAAATAAGTAGATTCTGCTCTTCATCGCATATTTGCAGTTTCCGCACCAGGCTGATAAAACCCTCAACCATCTTCAAATTAAATTTAAATTTCACCTTCCGCTGACTTGAACTGAAAGTTGAGATGAGGATTATTACATTCTAGAAAGCTTTTCTTTGAAAACATTCAGAAGGCCAGAAAACCCAAAAGTCAGAAAAAAGTAACCACGAGCAAGAAAAAAGACAGTTACAAGTAATGCAAGACTACATCGAATTAAAGACGTAATTAAATGTAAGACACAATCTGATTGTTGAAAAAAAAAAAAACTTCTCGTGTATATTAGTATTAGGGTAAAATTTGATTTCTGAAATTTATCTGATGGATATGTCGAGTCACGAATAACAGATGGCGCTTGCAGTAAACGAAAACTTGACGCAACACCTGTTTTTTCAGCAATAATAAGCCAGTACATGAAAATCGGGTAAGCTTTTCTGTGTGCCCCAGTTAACATTATTTGTCAGTTTTTTCCATCAACGAAACCGCCAGAAAAACTTGAAGTAATATTTCCCCACGAATAGTGAAACCTTCATTTTTGAAACACGATATTTGATTACTTCGTGTTCTATTTATATTTTGCTCAGTCGTCCAGAAATTTGCCGATCATGACGACTCAATTGATAGAGTATATATGCGTCAATCTTGTCCTAAAGTAAACCTTTGCCTGAGCTTTTAAACCTTTTTTTTCAATTGTCTCCTTGCACAAATTCCTCGCCATATGCGTGCTTTTTCTGACATGCGCTAAAACATTAGGGGTCTTGCCGAACCTCGTAACCGACTTCGGGCCTCGTAACGTCTTCGTTTAACTCCATTCATTGTCATCATTTTTTATCCTCTTATTTTTGTTAATGTTGGAAGGCAGGAAAAAAAAAGAAGAGTCTCACGTTTCAGTCCTCAGGCCCTTGGGGCATTCTCCGCTGCAAACCGGAGCAGTGCCGAACCAAACGCAGTCGTACAAATTGGAGCCTACTGTAGTAGTAGTACCTTCAGTGGTCGTGGTGCACTGCAAGTAACGCAAGACGACCTGACAGCTCGACCGACTGCTGCGGCTACTGCTGCTCCTACAGCTTCGAGGAAGCTACTGTGGGCTCGTGTCTTGAAACGCGGGACTGGTTGTCCACAGCGGCTAAGGCAGGATGTCACCCAAGTTCGGATACCCGTTGATTTCCTTGGGTTTCGTGGAGGCTGTGCTGGAAATTCAAATGGCAAACGTGATTTCAAAGATCAACTCTTGATAAATTATTTTATACCGGTTGATGATATTCTCTGTGACTTCTAAATAATAATAATGAAAAAAATTTAACGCTTTTCGTGGACATTGTGGAAGTATATTGGAAAATTCAATAGCGGAAAAAACATTACAACCAAATACTGTATCTTGAAGACAAACTCCAGGTAACCGTAACGAAGTTGACTGAAGAAGTTTTCAAGATGGAAACTAGCATTTTTGCTGAAAAAATGAATAGTTTCAGTAAGGATAAATTGGCGATCTTCTGATGGACATGAAACTGTTCGGTACATGTGATTAAATATGATATTTAACTTGGAGGCAACGTTCCCTTTTTCAAATTGTTCACCCTCTTTATTTTTGAGAAACATCAAGTTGCAATTTTGCTGTAGCTTTTCTCTGTCTTGGATCACAAAAAAATTAGCCCAAGAGATTCCAAAAATTTGAGTAACTCTGTACATGCTTGAAGAGGAAAGACTTAATTCTGATTA
This sequence comes from Notodromas monacha, assembly GCA_905338405.1. Classification (NCBI taxonomy): domain Eukaryota; kingdom Metazoa; phylum Arthropoda; class Ostracoda; order Podocopida; family Cyprididae; genus Notodromas; species Notodromas monacha. The sequence goes on along the minus strand of CAJPEX010001399.1, from coordinate 9,224 downwards.
GGCCGTCTATAATATTGTACATTGTTCTTCGGGGAATTCCCAAACATTTCACACTGGGAGGTTTTTTGACTTGGAAAGTTTTGAGTACACCTAAGGTTCGAATGTAAAAACTGGTGAAAATGTGTATTTATGGGTTAAAATTCTGTTGTTCACGCATCTGAATGTCAGCATACAAATTATAAAATTTTTATCAAAAGAGAAAAGTTAGCAGTCGAATTCCCATTTTCAGGATATATATATTGACGAGATTTTCAGTGAGCAATGAATGTTTTCGATCAACTTTTTCTGGAAACATTCAAAAATGCTCACTTGTTCGTTTGGTTCTGTGCCGTGTTGAGTTTGTTGCTCAACCTCAATCCAAACTCAGCAACTTTTACTTCTTAAAAAAATGATTGAGGAAAGCGAGAAATATATCAAAATCCAATGCTCTAACATAAACTTTCATATATTTTATTTCTTGTATCACGCGTGAACAGCAGTGTTGCGTTGTTCAAGTTCCTCAGAAGCTTTCTCAAAAATTTCAGTTCAAAGTCTTCTATTATTTATTTCAGTCGTTCGAGATATATAAAATATTTTCCCTCGATCTTTTCAAGTACGAAGAATACAATTGGAAGACAGCGGCTACAAACTTTCTATGATTTTGACATCCTTTGTTTTATTGTTTTAACGGTTTGGCAAGGGCGAAATAAAATGTTGCGTTTTTATTTTCAATTGCTTCTGGAATGCCAAATGCTTACGTAATTTGAGTGGTTCCAGTTGGGCAAACACCGGCACAAATTGGCGAATGTCCGTGCCATTTGTAGTAGTGACTGCTGCCAAATGCAGTGTTTCCTCTCAAAAAATACGTTTCTTCAGCCGAAGAAATTTGAAGCACCAACAACAATATGGCCACTGATCCCAACATTTTGAACGGGAATGTAAATAAATATTTTTGATTCTGGAAAAAAAAATCGAAAAATTTTTCAGATGATCTTGCGATGGAACTCCAAATTGAAATAAATTTCGAAACCGAACGAGAAATATGTCTTTATAAAAACAAAAAATCCTGAAATAATATATATAAAGCTGGATGTTGCGAATATTTCTCGAAGTGTGAAAAACGAAGCAACTTTTCTCCTTTTTTTTTACAATTATTTCGAACTCGAAGCAGTTCGATTCAGTCGACTGAACCTTCAGGATGGAATCGAATTCAATTTATAGTCGAGATTCGAGTCCATATGACAATAAAATTATCATCCGTTGTCCGGAAATGGTCTTGGCAGCTGTTTTCACAGTCATGAGACTCGCACTTTTGCGTTGCTAGGGATTCTGCTACCGAGAACAACAAAGGAAGTAAATACAATTTCGTAGTCTGAATTTCAAATCGTTTTCCTCGAAAAAGAGCTCGTGCCTTGAACTTTTTTATTTTTACATTATATAGAAACCAGAATTTCCCAGCGTCGTTCTGGGGAAAGTACATTCGCTTTCTCACGAACTCCTACATAGGTTTAAATCAATACAGTATATCCTGGACATTCACGAGGTCGTCGAATAATTAGTCCGAGTGATTCTTGAAGATTTATAGCTCAATATATTTCTTTGGCCCTCGTCTGTGCTCCTTAAGAATGTGAGTGGACGAAACTAAATCTTGCTAGAGTAATTTTCGCGGTCCCTAAAATCTTAGCGGGTGATGGATTGAAAGGTTAATCGTTAAAACTGTTCAAACCAGCTATCCATCATCCAGGTTTGTCTCTTGAAACGAACGGGTTACCTATAATGCAACACCTACATTGCAGGAAAAAAAAACCACAGTTTTAAAGTGCCTTAAACCCAAATCTTTGTATAGCGCATGGCGCAGCTGAAAAAGCGGGAAAATGAACGACTTTTATTGGACGGAATAAAACATTACACAGGCTCAACCTCAAAAATTCAAGCAATAATTTCATTTTTTCACAAAATGTTATTGACTGAAGAATGCAGCGAATATAATTCCATGAAGTAACACGAACTTTCATGCACTTCATGATTTAAATAAATCTGTACTGAACCGCCACGTGTCTTTCTCAAGAAGCGCACTGTAAATTCTTCAATTATTCGATTTTCTGAATTATGAAAAGAATCCTGTGTTTTGATCATTTCATGTAATGAATGATGGATAATAAGAATTTTTGGCAAGCGTTCCTGCATGCCTTTGAACTAACTTTTTATTATGAATAATAAGAATGAATGAATGAACAGAACACTTTATTTGCCGCTTTTCAGCATTCACAAGGTTCAATCAAGATTTCCACAACCAAACCTTCCCACCCAACCCAAATAAGAATAATAAGAATGAAAAATGAATAATAAGAAAAATTAATAATGATACTTTTTTGAGAGCTTTCCTGCATGCCTTTGAAATTATTTTGTTTATTATGCACAAAGCAATTTAGGTAAAAATTGAAATTAAGGAGGAATTCAGCATGATATAGAGGCCGGAAACGGTTCGCTTAATTTCACTTGACAACACAAATAAAAGTTCGAGGCAAGGTTTAAATCATCTGAAAAATAATTGTGTGGCATTGTAACACGCAGATGATCAACTGAACAACCCAATGCAATTCTTCGCCTTTGAATCTGATAAAAAAAAACCAGAGGTCAAGAAAATCATAAAAAATGAAAATCGAGTTGAACGGAGTTTGCACACAAATGTACACCAGCAGAACATTTAAAATAAATATATTTAAATCATTCCTTTGAAATATCCGAGGCATCCATTCAAGCATTTCAATGAATTTCTCACACATTCAGGAAAGAATGGAAAAAATGCATTTCCGAGCGAGAAAATAATTGGGCATCATCCAATGAAGCCAGAAAATTTTAGGCAAAAAAAGAAGCACGCCGTTGGTTCATAATTTTGACTGAACCTGTTTTTAGATTTTACTTGTCGGGAAAAAACAGTCCATTTCCGCCACAGCAAAGTTTCTTCGATCCAGTGACACAAGAACGACCGAAATATGGAAGAACCCTGCTGAAACCCGGGATTCTCACGGGGTCGCTTTTCGCAGTCCTGTGAATTCAAAAATTAACTTCATTAAAAAAATTCAACGTCCGAAATCATGCAATTTAATAATATGGAAAGAACAGTGGCTTCGATTCGATTCATCATATATCGTAACTCACGTGATCGGATAGGTGAGTTTAGGACACTCTCCGAAACAGAACGGAGAATGTCCGATCCATTCGCAAAAGTGGCCTTGTCCATCAGTCAATGTTTGCAAACTTAGTGCGAAAACGAAAACTAGGACTAGTGCAAAATGTCCCGACCTGAGAGATGCCATGCTTGAAACACTCATAGACTTTTTCTTCCACGAAAAGCAGGCCTTTAACTGAGTGCTGGAAGACTGTTGACTGCATAGAGTTACTCGAAATTTCTGTTCTTGGAATGGTGATAATTATTATTTTTACGCAACTTCCGAAGCGAGTTTCCGGTAGTTGATAAAAAATTATCTTTGTGCCCTAGTTCCAACAGGCGGCTTCAATTTTTTCTTCAATCCATTTTTAGTTTTCTTGACGTCTTTTGCTTCTCAAACGTCACTTTTTTTTCCATGTTATTCAACCGTAATATTTCTTTGGAAATATCGAATGCCAATGGAATATGGTAGACTATGTACTTCCCCAGATGGAATAAAACGACGAGCGCAACACTTCCGATGGTTTATTATCGTAAAAAAAATTGAATATCAAAATAATAATTTAAAATAATGGCACTGAGTTGACAGCGAGGAGAGCTCTTGATTCCATGCCTTATTGTGTGGGGCATTGATAACAAAATTTGAGTTTGTGAGGTTTGATAGAAAAGACTTTGATGAGTTAAAGAGGCTTTTGATAAATTGTTTCGAAGGGAATTCGTGCAGATGGGGACTTCAAACACAAATTTTGACTTATAGGCAGGTATTTGTCTCAGGGCGATTAAAATTGTCCAGGATCAACTAACTATATCAACTTTTTTTCTCACCAAAATTGCTGGTTTCCCCAACTCAAAAAACTCCTCACTTGAAATTCTCATTTTGCTGTTTCTTTGGAGGTCCTATTTTCAGTGGATGTATGCACCGCTGAGGCTATGGCACTGAGTGCGAAAAAAACAAAGCTTGTTTGTAACGTATTAATGTCCAAGGAGCCTTAAAATAGTCTTATTTGCTGGCCCAAGCCCCAAAAATGCAAATACATTGTGTGCTGTTCCTTGCTTTTCATATATTAAAGTACGATTTTATTTTAGATAACCCTATATATACTGATCTACGACGCTCAGTAGCCAAAATAATGTGGCCCCTTTCTCAAGCGGCTCATGTCTCAGAAGAAAACGAAAAAATTACTTGCCATTATGTCAAATATGCTCAGCAGTTTTCATGAACTTTTTTCTAAGGATTCGAAGAAAGATGCTTTGAAATTGAAGAAAGGTCTGCCAGCAATATAGCATCCAATAATGTACGTGCATTGATCGGCGCTGAACTCAGCTATTTTCATCCCGAATTTGTCACAAACTTGCAATTTTTCTGTTATTCACCTGAACTTGTGATCTTTAAAAAATAATCGATGGTCTTTCCCTATTAAATCGGTTATGATACTGCAGTTGTTGAATTCGTTAGGTAATTTCAAAGTAGAACTAGAACTTGATGCTTTCTTGATTTATTGGAGATTTAAAAGTTTCCTCCAAATTACCATCAAATTAGCCCTCATTATCAGAGTTGAGCTTTGCTGTACTAGTATAGAATCAACTTCCTGAGACGAGAACTTGAGAATACTGTCCCAAAAAACTCTGGCGTAACTGCTGTGCCAAAATTCAAAATGAGTTTATCATATAAAATTATAACCAGAAATTCTTGCAGGTTGGAATTTATTTTCATAGTTACTGTTTCGAGTGTTTCCTGACATACAACTATGTTATTTTTCAGATTATACTCTTAAAATGAACAAGCAGGAAAGCATAAATATAATGTGCATAAAAATGTTTGCCAATGTTTGTGGAATATTGAAGAATATTGTTACTCAGGTCAGAAAATAACCAAACAAAGTTCTCTCTCTCTCTCTCTCTCTACAAAACAATTAAAGGGACAAAATAACTTTGCAGATATAATTTCATTGTAGATAACTCGTATGCCATGGGTACAGAACCCTGTGGAACCAACAAAATTGTTACAAAGAGAAAATTGTAGACACAATTTTCATATATATATTTATATACAGTACAGTATATGGACAATTTTGTCTAAAAAAAAAATTCTAAATTCACAAAATAAACCAACCCCCAAACAAAACCCTCAGGTATATGAGGTAATAAATTAAACTCTTTACCCGAGTTTCGGATTACAAAAGGAATTCGCGGAACAATCCCTTGGAGGTGGACCTATTCTCTTTATATACCTCTACGTGAATGTCGATACATATCCACATCCTATCTCTGTGTTTTTATTCTTATTTGTCTAGTTCGTCGCTTAAGGTAAGGCTCTTCGTAGGTGCCCCGCCGGGTCCGCAATTATCTGAATCCCTGCAATCATCATTCACCACCAGCATGAATCACCAAACATCACGAACAAACTGGTTACAAAACAGCGTCCACACCCCGTGCATTTCTGGCGGTTGCGCTTATGGGTTGTTGCTGCAACCCGGGCTGCCCGTCAGTCCTGGGTTCGCTTTATTCTCACTACTACAGCACACACATGCAGGGCGCGAATGACGAAAAGGGAAAGAAAACGAAAGCAGTCTAAGGTCACTATCTAATGGAACAAGTGAGCTCTGAGTTAGTTTTACGAAGCGAAATGAAAGAAGTCGAGCACCCAATAAATAAATAAAAAAGAGACATGGAATAAAAACGAAGGGCAGCAGAAATCTCAGACCGTTGCTATTCGTCGTCCTCCAGTAAACTCCCATTACTTACTTCGCCTTTTTCTCTTCTCCTCCTTTAGAGTAGGTCCTAAAGCTCTGCTGTACCCAAGAAGCATTTCATGCGACTTACCCAACAGCAAACATAAAACCACGATTTATGCGTGGGCTCTTTGACTCGATCCATCCTTATTATAGCGTGAAGTATCCTTTTTGATGCCTAGTCTCCAAAAAAAAAATTGATTCATGCAAAAAAAAATCGGTGTGACAATCATTTCTACTTCCAAAAAGTGAATAACAGATAATTAAGTTTCAAATTTAAACAATATCTGCACAAGAAATCCCCGAGTTTTGACAAGTTCAGAGTTTGATTTTGAAATTGCTCAACTAATGCAGACATTGCTGTGAAAAAGGAAATAAACTTGAAACTGTTGATCTTTCATAGCCATTAAAATTTGAAGATGTCAGAACTTTGAGAGCTTCAAATTCTAAATTGTTTTTCAAGGCATTCTGAATGTAATAAGCTACTGTAAAATGTTAAAAAGCCTATGGTTTAAAATATATAAGATGGAAATACTGTAAAGTATTGGACTTTTACAGGACCTTGTCTATGTTGACCAGTTTGGGTTTTTTTAAATTTCTGCTGGGTTCCAGGGTACTAGATTTTTTAAAGAATCGTAATTAGAAAAGTTTTGGAAACCTTGGAATTCAAAAATAAAATAAAAACATGCTGAAATTGCACCAAATATTCGTCCCAATAAGAATATTGAACAAAAAGAAAAAGACAGCAATATTGTAAAGCAAAATTCTGCTGTACGCCTTCGTTTCCAGATAAAATCATAACTTTTCCAAATACTGTAATACAAAACATTCACATCCGTCGGTGTTAACTCTGAAAATTAACCCCCGTATAGCCAAATTTTCGGCGCAATAGCGTGACAACATTTTAAAAAAACAGTAAAATGCATAGATTTTTTACGTCTATTGGAGATTTTTGGAGGATCTTGAACAGAAAAATATTTCGCATAAAAAATTAAAGGCAATCATGTATTCCATGATAAAATTTGGAACAATGAAATATTTCTTAGAATAGATTAGTTTTCCTGCGCAGGTACCGAATACGTGTACGTGAATGAAATTTTCCTCAGAAAAAAAAACCGGCTCAGGTATTTCCGTGCTATTCTTCACATTTTTGTCATATTTTTAATTCATCATAACTGTTTCATGTAGAAGTATATCCTCGATCTTTCGTTTATTTATGAATGGAAACTATTACGGAAAATGGCTTTCATAGGGTAAGAATGTTTGACTGATGAAGATCAGCTGCTCGTGACAAAATAATTCATGTACAGTGAAAATGCTCTCTCTTTAAATGAGGTCCTTTTGATAGATTTTTATTATTATGTCAGGGCTAAATAAATTTTTCGAAGACCGAGAATTATATAAGTCAATAGATGGACTTATTTCCGAAAGAAATGTTGACAACACTGAGTTAGCGTCACAAAATTCCAAGGAAACTCGAAATTTTTTTATGACATTCTTTGGGCAGAGTTTAAAAAACCATCAAAAATAATCCAAACTGTGCCTGAGTTTTACGAAACAAAACCAGAAGAAAATACTGTATAACGGTTCTGCATATTTTTTTTACAAACTGTAGTTCTTCCCCAAAAATCTGAAAGCCTGATTGTAAAGCCCTGTACTGTACTGTACAATGAAATATAACCTTAAATTTAAAATGTTCTGCCTTTATATTTCCCTTCTCAGACAGAATTAAATTATAAAGCTTTCTTACATATACATTTTCTCCCGAACTATTATTAAGGATACCTTGCAACCTTGCAATTGTTTCACTGGTAGCTCTCATATTTACGTTTTAAAATTAATTTCCTACTCCGTTTCGCAAATTTTGCAAGTAGTTGTGGAATTATCTTTGAGATCACTGTACTGTAATGTTTTCTGTAAAAATGGGGAAAGAGTCTCCCTATTTTCCTGAAAACGTCATAATTCTGGAGCAACTAACCTAAAATTTGCATTAAAATACCACTCCTGAACATGGATATATTAGAAAAATAAACAAAAAACTATCGGATATGCCCACCTTAGTGTTGAAAATGACTGCGAATAATAACGAAAAAAGAGACGAAAATTAGAATAAGGAGAATCTATGCAAGTCTGCGGACAGCAGCAGGGGAGTCAATCAACCCGCTCCATTCAAATGGAGCAAACCTGGGCGTGACCTGGGTTTCTGCCGGGAAGATAGCCTCAGGGCAAAGTTGGCTAGCTCTCCCCACCGTCTGTTTGGGACGCGTATAAAAACCCGGCTGCTCTGGGTTCTAGAGCATCAGTTGTGCATTCCTCTTTTGCAGTTCAAACCTAAGAAAAGAGCAGGGAAAAAAAATTTGAAAACCTTTTTCGTTCTCATTCAAAAAATATTACGGAATTCACCATGAACAAGGTCAGCAAAACATTTATTCTTTTCCCCATCTTTGAAAGTTTTTCGCAATCATGGCTGAGCAAAAGAAAAAAAATTCGTTCAAAATCAGCCTGGAGGATATTTATTTAAAATTGCATCAAGATTCCCCGAAATATTAATGCAAAATTTTCCACCAGGAATATATTTATAAAACTCTGCAATGTGGAGCATTTTCGGTTTAAAGAACGCCTCATCTGAAATATTTCCAAATACTTAAAGAAATATTCAAAGGCTTATCCTTGCTTCATTCCTTTCCCAACATAATGTATATAAATTTTAAAAACTGAAACTTGAATAAAAATGTATAAAATAATGAGATGTTTCCAGCGATCTTAAAACACCGACGCAAAGATAAGTACTAGGCGTTTACTTTTGGAGACTATAATTAGAGTTCTCCAGTGCTGTTAAATAGCTATTAAGAAGAAACTTAAAAAAAGGGGGGGTTTTTTATTACTATCGGCGAGGTTTTTATTGCTAGAATTCCTTTTCACCAGGTTGCCATTGCTGTTTTTGCATTCATCGCTGCTGTTGCAGCACAGGAGTACCAACAACCCAGACAAGCCTACCAAGAGCCTGCTTATGCCGTGAGTCAAAATATATCCATCATATTTTTAGACTTTCAGTAGAAAGAATATTTGAAATGGAAAATTTCATTTTCACTTGCGTAATCTTTAGAAAGATAAATTCGCAAAATAAAAATATGGGGATTTTTCTTCTTTACTTTTTTCAGCCTGCAAAATACCAGTTCAACTGGGCAGTGAAGGATGACCCCAGCTACAACAACTATGGTCAAACTGAATCCAGGGAAGCCGACAACACCCAGGGCTCGTACTTTGTTCAGTTGCCCGATGGTCGTCTGCAAACTGTCACATACTACGTCAATGGCGATTCTGGCTACGTTGCTGAGGTA
>CAJPEX010001398.1:0-58888 GCA_905338405.1 Notodromas monacha | reverse complement strand
AGAGTGGAACTGTTTTTTGCAGCTTTGTATCAACCTTCCAAATGAAAGCACACAATTCCAAGATCAGGTGGAATGATTTTCAATTATTTCTAAAGACTATCCCAGTTATTGAGATGCTCTCTGCTGGACAGGATATACAAATAAAGCCACCAGGTTTACATGTGAATTTATAAAAAAAAAAACTGCCAACAAATTATCCTTAGCACAGGCATGTGATTCTCAGTGAAAACCTAATGATATCCCCAAGAATATGCCTCATCATATATGCTGATTTTGGCCCATTTTTCATTTAGGGCAGGGAAATTCTTGATTGACACTAAGTCAATTGGCGTTAAATCAGGGTTTCCTTTGAGAACACAATTGAGGGACATTTGCTCCAGGGAAATTTATGGCACTATGCAGGGTTGGCACTAAATTGGGGGGCACTAAATCAAGGGTTTGTAGATACATTTCTTGCTATTGTTTGTCACCCTTTAATGGTAATTGAAAACATGTCAAATGTGGAGGGAAATGTCGTCAAGGATAAGAAAAAATGCCCTAGAAAAAATGTGTCACCAACATTACCACCAAAAGAAACGGTTCGGGCCACTTTCCGACCCCATCATCACCACACAGAGCCACCTGCATTATTGCCTCCACGTCCGCGTGTATATACGTGTCCAGTCCACTCCAGTCCCGTGCCGAGAACCCATCAATTTCCGGGTTGCAATCCATGGATTCCTGGGTCAGACCCCGACAAACTGCCTATATGGTATACATTCACGATGCCGTACATGCGCGCCATCTAGCGGGATTACGCAATAATCCCGCAGGACATCCAGATGACGACTAGAAAATTACTGTATACCCAGTTTCCGGAAACAATAAAGGATAAAAAAATTATGTTCATAGCATACTAAAGAGTGTTGAACAACAAGAAAGAAGATGCTGTGCGCAAATACATGTGCTGGTACCTTGCAATTTGACCCTAACACATTGCCAAACTTGGGTTGAATTTCAAAGCAGTCATATAGCAAGACACTTAGTTAAATTCAAAAATATCAATGCAACAACGTGAAAAAAGCCGAAAGCAGGTTGAATTGTGGGATAAAGGTTGAATTAAACTTCACTGAAAATTTAACTGTCATATTTTGGGACTGTCAAATTTTGGGAGGTCAAATTGCAAGACACTTTGTTAATTTCAAAAATATCATTGCAAAAATGTGAAAAAATGGCCAAAGCAGGTTGAATTGTGGGACAAAGGTTGAATTGCAAGTATCAACTTCCCTGCAAATTTGATCATCAAATTCTGGGACTGTCAAATTGCCGGAGGTCAAACTGCTATAGGTACCACTTGTACACTACTTCCTTTCACACATGACACACGTTGGGTAATAAAAAAATGAATTAAATCAGGTGCCGTTTTTGGGCGACATGTCGTCTAAACTTGGACTTACAGTGCAAATACTGTATGGGCTTCATCCACGGGAATTTTCATTCCTGGATGCATCAAAATATCGAAAATTTGTCGTTTTCTTCACCCGCCATGAAAAACAAACATGCACGATGTTTACTCAAATACCATGCGCACCTTTTTCTCAAATTTGAGGGCGGAAAAGGGGGATACGCATCATAGACAGGTGTGCATTTTAAAAAGGTTTAAAAACTTTATATAGTGTGACTTGTATTTGATTTTAATTTGAAAAATTTAGACTAACAAGTCATCGTTTTTGAGTGAAGTACCTATATGTCATTAACTTTTAATCAACTTAAGACCTAGTTTAGTACAGGTTTAGGTTTTAAAACCACGATATTAAAAAAGCTTTTATACGTCAAAATCTCAGTATGAAAATGGATTGAGCACGTAATACTCGGGTATAAAATTTATAAAAAAAAGTTTGACTGAGAAACCCTGGAGCACATCTTACTCAAGGACAAGTGGTACTCAAACAGTACAAAACATTCATGGGCTATTCGTGAAAAATTGTCTCCAACGTTCCGCACAATATGGGTTCCATTCGACACCCGGAGGGTCTATATACCCTCGCCCCCTGGGATTTGTACAGGACACGATGCGATGTGTCACGTAATATACGCGGAAACCCGCGGGGCTTGACATGATTGAGCAGAATTTGATAGCAGTGCCCCAACCACATATCCGCTGATCACCACTGGACTTCTTGCAGCCAGCACCTGGCAGTCCCACAGGAAACGAAAATAACTCAACGACAACCCAAATGGGATGAAACGAAAGTAATTTTCGTGTGCATCGACGATTTTTCTACAGTAACCTGCGTCCTTTTGCGTGTCTGAGAAATTATTTTATAATCGGCACGAGAGCAACTGTTTCGAGTGCGGAAACGATAAAAAAAGATTTGCAAATAGGTTTATTCTGCTTTCAAGTTCTGTAATACTGTACTGCTGTGTTACTGCTGTACTTACATTCAGAGCACGTGTCGAAATAATGCAAATTGATTTGACGAGCAACTTTGGATAAATAACGAAAGCAGAATCGAAATCTTGATGACTTCATGCAATCTTCTCGTTAATTACTGGCTCGTTAGCTTTTCTTTGGCAATTCGTGGCATTTGGGCGTTATTAAGTTTTGAAGACCAAATTTTAATTTCGGTCATTAAGCTATACGGGGCGCACTTGAATTACTTCCGAAAAAGATACTTGATTCGTCCTATTTCAGAAAATAAATGAGAACATACAATTAGTTATCGCCAGAATGTAAATAACCTCAGCTGAACAACTTCTGCAAAACGGGCCTGTTTAAATTGTTGTTTTCTTTATTATCAGTATGGTAACAAATGAATGCAAACTTTGCCGAATTTATAGTACAATAAGTCTTTTTACGTTGTTCCTTGCTGAAAATATTAATTGTACACGGCTGTCTGATGAATATGGGCTGCTATGATTTTTTTATGGTGTAAAATGTTGAATCCCTGCGCAATATATTCTAGAAGAGGCAGCTGACCGAAAGTCTAAAATTTTTGTGAAATTTCAACTGCTGGAATTTCTCAACACTTTCGATGAGGACGTTCTTTAATTGACTATAAAGCAGCAATTTTCACCTTTTCAGTTCATTTTTTTTTAAAATTTTAATGCAGACATTCGGGGATCACAAGAGACTTATTCCAGTCGCACAGCAGGGGCAGACAACTGTTTTTTCTTCCTCACTAAAAATTATTTTAGTGACACGCCAATGATCCAGGATCCCACTCAAGATCTCAAGAAGATTTTCCAGGTCCAGAGGTCTTATAGAAGTATTTTTCAAGCAAGCCTCTTTCATGTGAAGTCCATCTGCACGATTCGTTGATCAGAGGTTCTTTCATCTCCCCAATAAGACCTCATGGAATTCTTAATTCTCCTCAGGAAGACCTTTCCAGTCTTCAACATCTTTTCAAAAAATATTTTTCGTTCAAGACCCCAGTCCACTTTTCATGCAAATTTTCCTTCAGCAAGACTCGTTGATCGGGGGTTCCGGACACCCGCAGGGGTTTTCGTACGGTTCTTCCAAGATTTTTTTGCACGGGTTTTCCGCGGGTTCTTGGCACGGTGCTGGTTCTTCTTTCTTCTCCGGCTCCGGGCACACGCATTTCATGCAGGGGTCATAAGTGCACTCTTTTTCCGGTTCGGGGGACAAGCAACACATCGGACTCAGGGGTCGAAAGAGGTCAATGCAATCCGGCTCGTCGTCGCATGCCCAGGGAGCCCCGACGAAAAAGAAGTCTGCCAAACGCTTCAATGGGCCCTGATGTTTAAAAAAACAAAATGAAAAGGCTAGGGATTTAAAAACAGATCATTTTAGCACAAATTATTGTTTTAAAATTGGTTTTTGAACATAGCTTACTTGCCCAAGGGCTTGGTACAAATATATGCATAGTTTATAGAGCAGTTCAGTGGTGCCTTGCCTATTTAACAACCACAATTCATTCCTGCACAGTGGATGTTAGCTGAAATGGGGATAAGGTGGGTCACATTTTCCCTTAACTCTTGGATGACAGAGGGTTCTTTCCCATAGTGGGACAGAGTCGGATTATTTTTATATTTTTTCCACATTTTCAGTATTAGTTTCCAGTCCTTTTAGGAAGGTCTGCCCGACTCCGTTTCAACCCTAATTAGGATCTTTTCGGTCACCGGATTAACTCGTAAAAAAATAAAAGGACGTTTTAAAAAGACGTGGGTACTTTTTTTTTCATCCAGATTTTTCCTGACTTCGCCCTTAACCCCTGTTGGTCATTTTCTTCTTCACCTCTCTCTGAGGTGCAAAAAAATTTTGCAAAAATAGTCCAACTTTGCTTCCCCACGGTTAAGGATTGATGTATAACCCATTAACTGGTTCCTGAGAAAAAACATTCTGGCCGAAAAATGTAAATATGCGTGCCTAAATTTTCAAATAACAAAGCACAGATCCCTATAAAAACACTGCAATATTTCATTCAAATGCTTTTCCTGATTAAATTGCATTGCTTCTCTTTCAATATAAATGGCACCCAATGCCCAATATTAAAAAAAGCATAAATGAATAATTTACCTTTTTATTATTTTTTAAAATTGGTCAATAAATAATAATGAAAACTAGGGATATTTAATTAAGGTACCTCCTTAATTACATACTCTGAGATGAAAACCAGCTGATTGCCCTGCCTTATTATTTCTCACCATTTCTTCCACACGCGATACCAAGTTAATAAAAATACAACCCAACTAGTTAAGGAGTTGTAGTAGACGCGTATAAATGTCGTTCTTAAAGAAAACGGTTTTATTTACTCACCCAATGCCCAATAGCTGTATTAAAAAATAAATGAATAATTTCCCTTTTTATTATGTTTTAAAATTGGCCAATAAATAATAAATGAAAACTATTAAGGTACCTCCTTAATTACATGCTCCGGGATGAAAACCAGCTGATTGCCTTGCCTTATTATTTCTCACCATTTCTTCCACACGCGATACCAAGTTAATAAAAATACAACCCAACTAGTTAAGGAGTTGTAGTAGACGCGTATAAATGTCGTTCTTAAAGAAAACGGTTTTATTTACTCACCCAATGCCCAATAGCTGTATTAAAAAACGAATGAATAATTTCCCTTTTTATTATGTTTTAAAATTGGCCAATAAATAATAAATGAAAACTAGGGATATTTAATTAATGTACCTTCTTAATTACATACTTCTGGATGAAAACCAGCTGATTGCCTTGCCTTATTATTTCTCACCAGTTCTTCCACTGCGCTATGGTTCAATTATTTTTATGTTGGGTTGATCAATTCCTCAACATCATCTGCGCATATTTACAGCAAGAATTTTTTTGGCCAAAATAAATGACACCCAATGCCCAATAGCTGTACCTTTAATTTATGTTGCGTGACATTCTTTTGTGATATTTGTTTTTGTCCCAGCTTTTACCAAAAGGGGAAAATTCTGAAAATACTGTATTAAAAAATGAATGATTTCCCTTTTTATTATGTTTTAAAATTTGCCCATCTGTCAATACCTGAGCAGTGTCGTAATTTTGCGGCACGCAACACGTCCCTCGCATCTCCTCCATCTCCGGCTTGGTAATCTCCTTCACTGGCACTCGAACAACAAACTCTCCAGTGTCCTTGCCGCAAGCATCCTTGCACCTTTCGGGTACTTGAACCCCGCAAGACCCAGCCTCGTCATCCTCGTAGCAACACATGAGTTCCAGGTACTCGCACGCCTTGGGCGGGTCGCAACACGTCGGGTCCAGTTGCAACGGCGGCAGGCACACCTTGGGCATGGGCTCGCAACCGAATTCCCCGCCGCAACAATACTTGTCCAGCATGGAAGGGGGCAACAGGATTTTCTCCTCGCAAACGGGTTCGCAACTGGGCAAGGGTTTCGGGATGCAGACCTTGGTGCACTTGGAGATCTCCTTGAGCATGTCTTGTCGGCCGCGTTCGTAGTCGTTCATTTGAGCTGCGCATGCCTCTGCGCATTCCTATCATGTTCGTGATGAGCAGAAAGTAAATGCAAAATCATGTACAGTACTGTATTAAAAACACATATACGACGAGTTTTCTTGTACAACGAAAGACCCAACGCAGGAATGCAACACTGCAATGACAATTCGTATGACAAGAATATTTTTTGAAATTTACAACTGTTTCCTATACACGGTACTGTTATAAAACTGTTTGAATTTTCCACTTTTGGCAAAAACTGGGACGAAAACACATATCAGAAAAAAATGCACGCAGCATAAATTAAAGCTTAAATGGATAAATTCATCAAAAAGTGAATCTGGGAGAAGATCTAAACTTTACTCGAGAACCTTTTGTTTCTGCTGGAAGACTTAATTTTGCTCGAACTGCTGTTTGAGTTTTTGCCAAAAAAGAAGAAAAAAAAAACGGGATAAAAATTCAGTATATTTTCAAATTTCTTGAAATTAATTCCTCCAAGAAATCCCAAATAACGCATTTTTAAAATGGAATTTTTCTTGATAAGTTTGCTGTACGTGACAAGATGTCAACTGTTTAAAAAGCGCGATGCTAACAAATACCAGTCATGCAAAATTCTACAAACAATATTCAAATTATCGGAATTCCAAAATTTTGCTATAATTTTTGCAGCAGAAACCTAAAAAGGTTCGAAAAGAATGTCAGAGGAAAAGGGCATCTAATGAAGTCCACGCCAGGATAATCACTGAAGAATTTCATTCAATTCAAAAAAATCAAGCGAATCTCAATTTCGTGTTACGATGTATTTTTTATCCTAGCAATTTCTTGTGAAGAAGTTTCACATATAAGTATTTTTAAACGAAAATATTAATAATTACGATTAAATTCTGCAATAAATGTACTGAAATACCTCAATTAATTGATTTATTCCTCGCTTTTACGTTAACAATGGTGAGCTCTCATTGTAATTAAAAACATAAGAATACATTGATGAGCTATTTTTGAGAAAGCGACTGCAAGAAAATTTTTTAGGATACTAAAGACAAAATGCGTCATCAGATGTCAAGTATATACGTCGTACTTTTTTTTCCATGTGACTTGAGTAATAAAATCAACACAAGTCATTACCTCAAAACATTTGAATATCTTCTCAGGTTTGTCGTCACAAATGAGATCCTTCACTTTGTCTTTGCACACGTACTGGACACACTTGCTTGACCCGTCTTCCATTTTGCACTCCAGAGTGATTTCGTCTGGACAATTAGGATCCGCTGTACAAGGCTTAGAAGCATTTTTGTCCTTGATGCATTGAAAAGTGTAACAAGGTCGCTTCCCACTCTCATCACAGAGCTCAATAGTGCATTTTTCTTTCTTATCCTTGCACTTGAGTGGACACACAAATGGTGGGCACGGATCCTTCTTTGGAGGAGGTGGTGGAGGTGGGCACATGGGATAACATGGTGGTTCAGGAATGCAAGGCGGTTCTTTAGGCGGAGGCTTTGTGCAGCATGGCAATTTGGGCCATGGATTCCTGCATGGTGCTGTGGGTGCAGGTGGAGGTGGCTCATAGCATGGGTCATCTGGATCAGTTGGATCTGGTAGGCAGCATGGTGGTGGTGGGCAAGGGTCACATGGTGGTGTGGGAGGTGGTGGCATGCACACTGGTGGAATTGGAGGTGGACATGGTGGTGGACAGCACACTGGTGGTGGACATGGTGGTGGGCAAGGTGGTGGGCAGGGTGGCGGACATGGTGGAGGACAACACACTGGAGGGCATGGTGGTGGACATGGTGGTGGGCAAGGAGGAGGGCAGGGTGGTGGACATGGTGGAGGACAACACACTGGAGGGCATGGTGGTGGACAAGGTGGAGGGCATTTTGGTGGACAGGGTGGAGGGCATGGTGGAGGACAACACACTGGAGGGCATGGTGGTGGACAAGGTGGAGGGCATTTTGGTGGACAGGGTGGAGGGCATTTTGGTGGACAAGGAGGAGGACAAGCTGGAGGACAGGGTGGAGGACAGGGTGGAGGACAAGCTGGAGGACATTTTGGTGGACAAGGAGGAGGACAGGGTGGAGGACAAGGTGGGCACATTGGACATGGTGGAGGCGGACAAGAAGCTGTGCAAGGTTTGCTGCCAGTGTCGCAGTTTATCTGTGGCAAAAAATACTTTGGACATTCGTATTTCCCGTGTGAAGACTTCTTTGAGATGTTCATCTTGGACGCATTTGACGAGCAATCCAATAATGACCTACAATTGTCTAAATTCTTAGAAGATCCATTTGAAGATACTTTTTCTGCCATCCTGGCAACAATAAGCCCGGATTATTCCCCGGGTTTTCTCTTGCGATCCTCCTTCAGTAACTTCTGCTACGGTGCATGGGGTAAAAGTAACTGATTAAATGTGCATTTAATGGAACCACCTTTAATGTGCATGAGACTCTGCAATGATCAAAAACAATTAGTCAGCTTTCACCGTTCTCGCAAAATAAAGCCCAGAATGACAAGTTGCCATTATTAAAATCATTCCTTCCTACGCATACAATCTACTTAAACTTAGACGGCATCTTTAGGTAAAAAAAATAAGAGTGGTTGCGTGAACATATGAAAAATGTTGTAAATTTATTTACCTGGATACAAATTATGTGTTTCCCCCTCAAAAAGTCATAGACAAAACAATTTTTATGCCAGTTTAACCTACACATTCTTAAAAATCCTCCAGCGCATGTAAAGTCCTTGTCCAAAATTAATCTATTCTATTCAATAAATTTAACACAGTTCATTCTGAAAATTATTCATTCACAATAATGAATCCTCATGTCTCTGAATCTCGAATTTTTATTGTTCAGTTGCTTTTGTTTGTGGGTGTACACATTTCTCGATGTGGAAATAAGTTCGAAAAACCATCTAATTATCACTTGAACAATTTTTATAGAGGAAATATCCCGTATCAAGTCTCATAATGAGGATCCCGCAGTAATTATCCCCTCGCACGGATTGACCCTCGAAAGGAAAACAAGGGCATCCAAAGTATCATGAACCCATATGCATACACACCAACACTGGGTTCCTTTCCAGTGATTAAGGTTCATCATTAAACGAACCGTTGCATATTTACTATACACACCTGCGTCAGAAATACAAAGAAAAAAATTGTTCTTGGGTGAAAAATGTGAATCCCACAGAGGGATTGTCATGCAGATGAGCTCAGGTTTTTTTTTATATATTCAGCAAAATATTGCAGGCACGCGATTGAGTACTCCCTTATCTTATGCTTATTTGGGTTCATCACCTTAATTATAACCTGAATGGACTCGGGGAAGGGGAAAAGAGGGAAACCCCAGTCTTGGTTCGCAACTGGGCAAGGGTTTCGGGATGCAGACCTTGGTGCACTTGGAGATCTCCTTGAGCATGTCTTGTCGGCCGCGTTCGTAGTCGTTCATTTGAGCTGCGCATGCCTCTGCGCATTCCTATCATGTTCGTGATGAGCAGAAAGTAAATGCAAAATCATGTACAGTACTGTATTAAAAACACATATACGACGAGTTTTCTTGTACAACGAAAGACCCAACGCAGGAATGCAACACTGCAATGACAATTCGTATGACAAGAATATTTTTTGAAATTTACAACTGTTTCCTATACACGGTACTGTTATAAAACTGTTTGAATTTTCCACTTTTGGCAAAAACTGGGACGAAAACACATATCAGAAAAAAATGCACGCAGCATAAATTAAAGCTTAAATGGATAAATTCATCAAAAAGTGAATCTGGGAGAAGATCTAAACTTTACTCGAGAACCTTTTGTTTCTGCTGGAAGACTTAATTTTGCTCGAACTGCTGTTTGAGTTTTTGCCAAAAAAGAAGAAAAAAAAAACGGGATAAAAATTCAGTATATTTTCAAATTTCTTGAAATTAATTCCTCCAAGAAATCCCAAATAACGCATTTTTAAAATGGAATTTTTCTTGATAAGTTTGCTGTACGTGACAAGATGTCAACTGTTTAAAAAGCGCGATGCTAACAAATACCAGTCATGCAAAATTCTACAAACAATATTCAAATTATCGGAATTCCAAAATTTTGCTATAATTTTTGCAGCAGAAACCTAAAAAGGTTCGAAAAGAATGTCAGAGGAAAAGGGCATCTAATGAAGTCCACGCCAGGATAATCACTGAAGAATTTCATTCAATTCAAAAAAATCAAGCGAATCTCAATTTCGTGTTACGATGTATTTTTTATCCTAGCAATTTCTTGTGAAGAAGTTTCACATATAAGTATTTTTAAACGAAAATATTAATAATTACGATTAAATTCTGCAATAAATGTACTGAAATACCTCAATTAATTGATTTATTCCTCGCTTTTACGTTAACAATGGTGAGCTCTCATTGTAATTAAAAACATAAGAATACATTGATGAGCTATTTTTGAGAAAGCGACTGCAAGAAAATTTTTTAGGATACTAAAGACAAAATGCGTCATCAGATGTCAAGTATATACGTCGTACTTTTTTTTCCATGTGACTTGAGTAATAAAATCAACACAAGTCATTACCTCAAAACATTTGAATATCTTCTCAGGTTTGTCGTCACAAATGAGATCCTTCACTTTGTCTTTGCACACGTACTGGACACACTTGCTTGACCCGTCTTCCATTTTGCACTCCAGAGTGATTTCGTCTGGACAATTAGGATCCGCTGTACAAGGCTTAGAAGCATTTTTGTCCTTGATGCATTGAAAAGTGTAACAAGGTCGCTTCCCACTCTCATCACAGAGCTCAATAGTGCATTTTTCTTTCTTATCCTTGCACTTGAGTGGACACACAAATGGTGGGCACGGATCCTTCTTTGGAGGAGGTGGTGGAGGTGGGCACATGGGATAACATGGTGGTTCAGGAATGCAAGGCGGTTCTTTAGGCGGAGGCTTTGTGCAGCATGGCAATTTGGTCACACAAATGGTGGGCACGGATCCTTCTTTGGAGGAGGTGGTGGAGGTGGGCACATGGGATAACATGGTGGTTCAGGAATGCAAGGCGGTTCTTTAGGCGGAGGCTTTGTGCAGCATGGCAATTTGGGCCATGGATTCCTGCATGGTGCTGTGGGTGCAGGTGGAGGTGGCTCATAGCATGGGTCATCTGGATCAGTTGGATCTGGTAGGCAGCATGGTGGTGGTGGGCAAGGGTCACATGGTGGTGTGGGAGGTGGTGGCATGCACACTGGTGGAATTGGAGGTGGACATGGTGGTGGACAGCACACTGGTGGTGGACATGGTGGTGGACATGGTGGAGGACAACACACTGGAGGGCATGGTGGTGGACATGGTGGAGGGCAAGGTGGTGGGCAGGGTGGAGGGCATGGTGGAGGACAACACACTGGAGGGCATGGTGGTGGACAAGGTGGAGGGCATTTTGGTGGACAGGGTGGAGGGCATTTTGGTGGACAAGGAGGAGGACAAGCTGGAGGACAGGGTGGAGGACAGGGTGGAGGACAAGCTGGAGGACATTTTGGTGGACAAGGAGGAGGACAGGGTGGAGGACATTTTGGTGGACAAGGAGGAGGACAGGGTGGGCACATTGGACATGGTGGAGGCGGACAAGAAGCTATGCAAGGTTTGCTGCCAGTGTCGCAGTTTATCTGTGGCAAAAAATACTTTGGACATTCGTATTTCCCGTGTGAAGACTTCTTTGAGATGTTCATCTTGGACGCATTTGACGAGCAATCCAATAATGATCTACAATTGTCTAAATTCTTAGAAGATCCATTTGAAGATCCTTTTTCTGCCATCCTGGCAACAATAAGCCCAGATTATTCCCCGGGTTTTCTCTTGCGATCCTCCTTCAGTAACTTCTGCTACGGTGTATGGGGTAAAAGTAACTGATTAAATGTGCATTTGATGGAACCACCTTTAATGTGCATGAGACTCTGCAATGATCAAAAACAATTAGTCAGCTTTCATCGTTCTCGCAAAATATAGCCCAGAATGACAAGTGGCCATTATTAAAATCATTCCTTCCTACGCATACAATCTACTTATTGAACTTAGACGGCATCTTTAGGTTAAAAAAAGAGTGGTTGCGTAAACATATGAAAAATGTTGTAAATTTATTTACCTGGATACAATTTATGTTTCCCCCTCAAAAAGTCATAGATAAAACAATTTTTATGCCAGTTTAACCTACACATTCTTAAAAATCCTCAAGCGCATGTAAAGTCCTTGTCCAAAATTGATCTATTCTATTCAATAAATTTAAAACAGTTCATTCTGAAAATTATTCATTCACAATAATGAATCCTCATGTCTCTGAATCAAGCATTTTTATTTTTAGGCTGCTTTTGTTTGCGGGTATACACATTTTTCGATGTGGAAATAAGTTTAAAAAAACCCTCTAATTATCACTTGACCAATTTTTATAGAGGAAATATCCCGTATCAAGTCTCATAATGAGGATCCCGTAGTAATTATCCCCTCGCACGGATTGACCCTCGAAAGGAAAACAAGGGCATCCAAAGTATCATGAACCCATATGCATACACACCAACACTGGGTTCCTTTCCAGTGATTAAGGCTCATCATTAAACGAACCGTTGCATATTTACTATACACACCTGCGTCAGAAATACAAAGAAAAAATTGTTCTTGGGTGAAAAATGTGAATCCCACAGAGGGATTGTCATGCAGATGAGCTCAGGTTTTTTTTTTTTTATATATATTCAGCAAAATATTGCAGGCACGCGATTGAGTACTCCCTTATCTTATGCTTATTTGGGTTCATCACCTTAATTATAACCTGAATGGACTCGGGGAAGGGGAAAAGAGGGAAACCCCAGTCTGATGTCAAGGGTTATTCAAAAAGTTCATTCATGCTTCTTGAATGATAGATATTATACACATCCTTCTTCCTTGCATGAAAGCTAAAACGGAAATTAACGAAAAAATTAAAGTATGTCGCATCACGATATTGGGGAAAAATAAACGAATTTGAGGTTTAAAAAAATTACATGGCTTTCTAAAATTTTCCCACGCTTTTCATTCCCAAATAAAAATAACATCCCTCCTATGAAACCTTTTTTATTGGAAAATATGAGGCAATATGACTGACACATCATAAAATTGATTTGAAATCAGGTACCATATGCGATGAATAAAACTGAAGAACTTGGTATGACAGGGTACCCTATTCAAGCAAGTACCACAACCATGTGCATATTTTCCCCCAGAAATTGTGGTGCATACTTGGTTTCCCATTTTCCTGAAAAATTTTCAGAATGTTGGTGCACGTCATAGTTGAATCAGAAGACATAACATCTCAGACAAAATATACACCGCAGGCCTTCAATAAATAAATAAAAAATGGTCAAGCTTAATTTTTGCAAATTTCAGCAACAAAGAGACACTAAAAATGGGCGGAAATCTTACTTCGGGCAAAATTTCAATTAAAATACCCAAGAATGAGTAGTACTCAATTAAATACGGCATAGAAAAACTGGTGAATTTTCTCTTTTATTGCGGAGGTTCTCTGGAAAAATACTTTTCCAACAACCCCCAGATTTTCTTTCTAATTCTCTTACAAGATGTTTACATATTGACTGAAGAATTCCGGTCTGCTTGATCCAACTCTTGGCTCTAGCTGAGCAGCAAAAAAAAGTTTATAATTTCATGAAAAAAAAATCGACATAAATTTCGCAACAGTTGCGGATGGATTCTTTCCAACATTTGTGTTTGCATACAGTGATTTGCAACACAAAGCTCCATATACATGCCTGCATGAAAAAAGGTGGAGGGTATATGATCACGTTGGTCCCCTGATGCAGAACATTTTTATGCAATCCTGCGATTTGTGAGCCCCTCCTTCATGTACATCAAGTGCTGAAAGGGGACGAAGGGGAGGGGGTGACTATAATAAACCACTGCTTGGAAATATAAGGGTGAGTCCCTCCCTTATTCGTGTAGCATCGAGTGCTGAAAGAGGACCAGAGGGTGGGTAAATATAAACCACTGCTCAGAATAAGCGGCCCTCAGGGGAGGGAACTGAGCGCATTAGGTTTCAACAGGGAGGAATAAAGAGAAAAAGTTGATGTGCTTTCTCAGTTGATGCAGAAAATCCCGATTTTATGTTTACGTTTGGAACCTTTTTTATTTTCTTTTTGCATTGCATGAGTTGTATTACGTCAGCACTTGGTTGGGTCCCTCTTTTTTTCGATGAATTCGCTGACGAGGAGGGGTTCCAACTGACCAAACAATTGCCTGTATTTCGGGGGTTATTGGAGCAGGATGAGACAATATACTGAGGGATGGTGTTCAGAGTGTCCAACTGTTACCGTTTTTATCTACAAAACTGTGACACACAAGTTTAATTTTTTTCAGAGAAAAAAAATATTTTTCAAATGAGCATACAGTGCTTGAAAAAGAGGCTGATGTCTCCTTGCTTTTACGACTTGGGAATCGAGAAGAGAAGAATATTTTGCCATCCCAGAAATTATTTTGTGGCCTCTTTTCTGCTTTTTAGAATACGTTTGATTTTACAGCCTCAACTCAATTGTCAAAAAATATAGACGCATTCCAAGATTGAAATTGGAATTGAACCTCTTTTTGAAAAAAAAAACCCTACATTCTGTCTTTGTACAGTACATAAAGTTGCTATCAATCAAAACCATATTCCTGAGACAGTTTATGCAGTACATCTACACGTAGTGAAACTGTTTTTGCCAGGAATTTGCCAAAGAATGATGCAAATTTTGCAACACAATTTTGAGAATTTTGAGTACTGTCAATTCAAACATTAGAGAATAATACTTGACATATGTTGGGGAGAAACTTACCTCAACATAAATTTGTTGAAATTTTGTAGGTGGATCAGATTGATAAAATGAAGTTCTAATTTGTAAAAATAAAAGACAGAATCAGCCTGGGACTAGGCCGGGGAACCTTTTGGTTTCCCTAATTTAAATTTGAGATTTATTTCAAAGAAATTTGTCCCACAAAATAATATGCAAATAATGAGCCTTTCAATGATACAACACTCAGCAGAACTTCACAAACTTTGTAGAATTTGTGATTTTTGCAGATACACACAGCTCAAAGGTTCAATTTGAAGTGAAGTTTCACAGTTCTCCGTGGATTCGGGAAACGGAAATCGATTTCTGGTTTTTGGTGAGTTCCTTCCCTTTGAGGGTTGGAACTCTTATCAAGATTTTCGCGCGGTTTTTTGTATGATAGATTTTGTAGTGTTTGGCGTGCGGCGCGGTTTTTTATATAATAACTGGATTTCGCGTTGTTTGGCGTGCGGCGCGGTTTTTCCCCAACAACATATCTTATTGGCATTCAAAAATTCTTATTTTACATTTTTATTGGAAGAATTTTTGAAATGCCAAGAAAAAATTCTCAGTTTTCAATAAAATCATGCAATGGAAAAGCCATTTACACCAGGAAAAGCTTTTATGACACAGAATTTGTAATATCAAAATTCAAATGAATTTTTTCTATTTGGGAGGTACCATGATGACAACTATAATGCGCTGTAAAGAATAATTTGTTATAACAAGATATGATGTCATCACAGGATCCTAGTGTACTGTCAACCCCTGCTCAATGGAGTTGATTTGTGCAACAGACTATAGTCTGTTATGTAAAAAGTCTGTTATGCAAATTAAATCATTAAACAAATTTAAATTTTTATTTTTTACCATTAATTTTAAACCAACAGAAGTCTGTTATGCATATTTAGTCCATTGCATGGAAGAGAAAACCACCTCCAGAGGTGGTCTGTTGTGCAAACATTCAAAGTGCATGGGGTCTGTTGGGCAGGGGTCAACTGTATGGTACAGACCTTTAATTTCCTGTGTGCTGTGTCATTTATTCATATATTTATTCAGATGCGTCCTTTCCGAATGCCATTAGGACCTAAGTTCTGCTTATCCTTCATCAAAACTGCAGTAATTTCTTTCAAGAAATATCTAAAAATTATACATCTTTTTCACAAGGAGTGAAAATATGAGAATTTTCGATTTGAAAAAAAAAAACAATGGTAACACTGTAAGAAGAAGGCATTTTCCCTTCCCCTCTCTTTCCTCTCTGTATACCCTCCCAGCTGGGAAAGGAAAACAGTAGCATATTCCCTTCTGGGGTGGGTTCGGGACGGGACAATTCGGGCAAGTGGGTCACAAAAAGTAATGGCTTGTTAATTGCCTACAAGTGGCAGCAGATGCCATCCCAACTGATGCCAGAAATTTCCCCGAATTTACAGTATTTTTTTCTTTCACCTTTCTCCCAAATATGTTCCAACCTCAAATTATAAAAGAGTTTTGTGCATATTTTTTATCCAACTCACATCAAATTGACAAGAACAGAGAATTCCCGATATGAACTGAACAAGGAATTTAATTCGGCATGAATCAGAGCATGAACGCCATAATAAACTGTTTTTTTGTGTTTTTTTTTTTACTCCGCCGTTGTTTAAATTACTTTTACAGTATTTGCAATCTTTTCGTGCCATTGGGTTCGTCGTGGCTTAAAAAAACTAGCTATGGAAAAGTTGTCATCGCAAACCAAAATGTTTTAACAAAATTTTTTCGGGTATGACGCGTACCAAAAATTGTGTTCGTAATTTTTTAAAACTGAATAAATATACGGTAAAATGACTGAAATCAAAATAAAATTCATATCTTTGCTTAATTCCTCTAATTTTAAAAATATGGTGGCATATTCAATTATTCAAAGCCCGGTCAGTCAATATGGAGAAATTCAACAAAATCTTAGAAAAACGAAGTGACTCAACTTAATTAAACTCAAATTTGACTTGTTTTTCCCCCTTGAATTATTATGCGCTGTTACTTGAAATTGGTGAAAGATTAATTATACGCTCGTTTCGAATTGAATTTCGCATATAAATCTGGTACTACTTTAATTGTACAAAACGCTCAAGCAAGAAATGGACCTTATAATCCAAAACACAATATGTGCTCAAACTAATTCTCGCACTTGACCTTTTTAAATGCGAATACCTACCACAATAGAGGGTCGATTTAGAATTATAGATAACCCTGTAGACATGATTGATTCGTTGGAGCATCAACGTCATTGTATCTGAGCATTCTGCCTGAAATTTTCATGCCTCCCTCAACGTATGCGGATCTGTTCCTCGGGGAATGAAGGCCACTCCCTATTTGTACTAGCATGTTTCAGCTTCATTCCAGCTACTTTAAAATATTGATTCAGCGTGATCCACGAAAACCCCTGTTTTTGGCAAACATGTGGCGCAGTTGCACAAGTATCGCTGTCCGTGATGTACACAAGACATCCTTTATCATGTTTGCACAGATATTTTAAAAAGAATATTGCAAAATAGTTGTGAAGTCATAGGAAATTCTCGCAGTGTTTTTGATTCACGTGAATAGTGATCACTGATTTATTCTTGTTAAAAACTTTAAAAGGTTAAATGGAGAGGAAAAAATGGAAACCAAACATGCAAACAAGAAAATCAATGCTTAACATTTTGACAGTGCTGGAGGGTTCCTGGCCATCCTGTGACAAAGTCAAGATTTTTTTTTGGGGGGAGGGGCATTTCAATTTGACCAAAGGTCACTGAAATGCCCCCAGGTTGCCAACACCTAATTAATTAAAAAAAAATCTGGGTACAGAAAATTCCATCGTCTCAATAAGAAATCCCCAATGTTAATCCTATTCTGGGAGTGCATGAAAAAATGCTGCCAATAAGTGAGGAATTTTTTAAGGAAAAATTTTCTGCAGGACTATAAAAAAATACCAGACTTTTCCCCAACTTAGGCCTTGGTTCAAAAATCATATTTTTTAAATTTTTCTCCTCATGGGAACAAAGTTTTGTGAAAATATCTTGACTTTGCCACACAACTATAAAAATGTGCATAATTTCTGGATGAGCTAAGAATCTTTTCTTTTCAAAGGTATAGAATTAATCATAAATTTTCAAGTTCTTAAGCACTGCTGTGTGTTGCTACTCAACTATGAACTGCACTTTTTCCCCAACAAAAATGAGTCTCATTCCAAAATCTTAGATGACCAAGGTAAACTGTTAGCTTTATACAATTTCTCCTCAAAGATTCTCTTCAAATTTTTTATTCAGCTAAAACTTATCTGGGAGCAGGCTGAAAACCTTGTGCCTTAATTTGTGTTTGTTAATTGCATTATGATGTTATTATGAATGAATGAATGAATGAATGAACAGAGCACTTTATTTGCCGCTTTTCAACGTTCACAAGGCACAACCAATACTCCCGCATCCAAACCCCCTCCCCACCCAACCCAACTCCCCCCAAAGACATTCAATCACTTCAAATCATGAAACAAAGCACAAACCAATGACAAATTTGTCATTGGTGACAACCAATTACAAATTTGTTTTTTATCATGTTATTATTATTACTGATATTTTATTTTTTTAATCTAGTGAGGGGAACAAAGTGTATGCATTTACATCAGTTGTGCATTTGTACATTTTGTGATATTTATTTTTTAATACCCAAAAACAGCTCATTTCTCTATTTTCAACTTGATATGATGTAATGTTTTCTGATGAATGTGGATGGGGAGGGGAACGGGGTTTCAATGTGGGAACATTGTTTGAACCTTTTGAATGCTGAAAAGTGGAAAATACAGTTTGTTCATCAATCAATCAATTGAAACAAAATGCTGATACAGCAGCAGGAAAATTGTTTGATGATGTCAATATTTTCAATTTTGTTGAAATCTATTCCTTTTCCTTCAGAGATTTTTATCATCATCAAAAACAGGACGCGTCATCAAGAAAAGCAGATCAGATATCTGACACCATGACGTTCGATCACACCCCGTTCCGTCAACAACAACTTAAATTATGATTATTCCTCTATTAAATGCAGTGACCCGAGTTGAGTGAGTGGATTATGGTGACACGTACAATACATAGCATCTCGTCGTCCCTTATCAATTAATTTCATTCCATGATTCAAGGTGAAAACGTGACTAAGTGCGGAATTGTCCTCAGCAACGAATCCTTTTCATTTTCATATCACGCCGATCAGACGACACTCGAAGCCCCGATTTCCGCTGTGGTATCTCTGATTTATTAATGTTTTTGTTTGGTCTTCATTATGGATAGTATATCAAGATTGGGAATCCCTGGAGTTGATCCAGTTTAGAGCAGACCGACGGGAACTGAGTGCTTCGCAGTGAGTGGGAGTTAGGGCATCATAATTGGAAAAAATGACTGCCCAGATGAGTGTGACAGCTGGAAAGGACAGCAAAGACAGGGTCATCTCGTCGCCCACCCACTCGAAGCTTCGACAGGTCAGCTTCTCAAACTGAGTCATCCCGAGAAAGAAAACGAAAATAAAAAAAAATAAAAAAATTGAAGGCGATTTCAATGTCCAGAAAAAGTAAATACGGTAACTGGGAAATCTTTGTCATCATAAACGTCTGAAAGTGACCCTGAAAAAAAGAATACGCTGCACGAGAAAAAAATGCTAGACTTCATTTCTCAAGAAATGGATTAAATTCTTCTCTTCCGAGTTGGTTTCTCTGGCCATTTAAAAAAAATACAAGCAAAAAAGAAGAAAAAAAGTTTGCCAGTGGGATACGGAAAAGAAATCTGCCCGAACAAATGCAACGACGTTTCCTCAGTATAGGAAATAATTTCTAACCAATTTTCAATTTGAAGATATTTTTAATTTTCTGTTTTGTTTCGTATAGTGCAACCCCAAGATGTGGACATAATTGGTTCATCAACCTTGCCGATATGTAGGAACGTCCGCATGTTGGACCTTACTTTCCCATATAATTCAATATATTTTAAATTGGTACTCATGTATCAAAAATTAAGAAAAAGCCTCTTCCAAAAAATAATTTTTATTAACGCAAAGGTGCACAAAATAAATGCAAAGAAAAAAAACAACACAGAATCTGATCTTTTGACATCAGAATAAGCTCGAAAAGCAAAGAACAAGAACATGCTTGTTTTACTGAGCACAAATGATCAAATACTTTAAAAAAGCGCAAAATTAGCCTGTTTATGATTATGTACTTGTGTAATTTCAAGTTCACCCTTATTTTTAATATTTATTACTGGAAAATGACTATTTTTTTCGAAAATATGAAAATTTATAGAAATGTAATGTATAAATGCTTCCAGAAATTTTATGAAAAATATCCGCAGGTCGAGTTATTGTCCGGATGTTGGGTCAGATTTTTTCAAGCTCTGCATGTCCGTATGTTGGTGTGTCCGCATTTTGGTGTCTTACTGTATTTTTTTCAATGCTGAGAGCATAAGGAAGGAAATTTCTGGAAAAATCTAAAAGAAAACATTTGTTCCAATGAACCTTGAAATTGTGTTCCCACGCGATTTCTTGCGTCATTTTGTTCAAGGTTTTTTCGTTCCCCTTAAAAGTTTTGCACAATAGTGAATATATTGCACTTCGTTATACAGTGATAGAATTGCACCTGTCCCAAGTACTACGTAAGACTTGAGCGTGATAGAGAAAAGCTAGAATTTCAGTGTTTGAAACTCAATAACTAAAATGCTGAAGACGCCAAATCAAATCATTTTAACCGGAAAACAATTTTTGGGACAAATATACAGTACGAGGTTTGACAAATCTGATGAATATAAACCGCCGAATAAATTGTATGGTAGAAGGGGCTGCCCAAATGTTACAAATAAAATGTCGTGAAACAGCAGCTGAGTCATTATTCCAGCGACGAATCAACTATTTCGCAAGTGAATGATTATTTTTCTTGCTTATGTTTTTATTATTCCAGTTCTCCGTCGGTGTCGTCGCGTCATTCAATGGACTCATCTGGGGACTCGTCATTGGATATTCTTCCCCAGCTGTCGACTCCTTCATCACCGACGGATTCATGCCTTTCTATTTGAGCGATAGCTTGAAGTCACTAATTGGTTAGTAGTCCATCGCAATAAGTTTTGTGTTATCATAGCACTCCAACTATAAATAATATGCCTCGGCGTAATTTATATTCTATCCCGCTTTCACAAAAAAAAAACCTACTGAATGAAATAAAAAAGCCGGAACTCAATTTTCGACTATTCCTTGAAATTTTTATTCTATACTGCATACTTTACGCAGTTATTTGCGAAAATAACGAGACTCCGGGAAACGGAAAATTTATTTCTAAAATCCGTAGAAATAAAATCTTGAAGGACATTTTAATTCTTGGAGAAGGAAACTTGGGATATAATTTCTTCTACAATAAATTCCGAGTTTTTATTTGAACGCCAAACAATTTTTTCGTTAAAAAAACCTTTCGCTGGAATAAAATTTTCGCCTTGTGGGGGACTCATGAACACTTAAATTTGAACATACAGGTAATATGCAGAAGTACATACATTATTATGAAGAGGTGAGTTTTAAGGAAGGCATTTAGTTTTAACGAATCTTGCGAATATAAAAGATACAACTGTAAAAAAAAAGTATTTTCAATGAGAACGATGCGTTTCAATCAAATTTGAAAGCAGCGCAAGATAAACTGGAATTTTTTTCAATTTTTCTGGGAATTAATTCAGGATTTCCCTTTGTACAAGTTATGCCTGGAGATTGCTCTTCATTTTTTATTGTCTGATATTTGAATGAAAACTATGAAATTTGGGTGGCTGAGATACACAAGTCAGTGAACAGCATTTTATGCCAAACAGGTTTTTTTTAAGGAATAACTTTAAAATTTAGTGAATCCCCTGGCAAGGTGAGAAGCCTCAACAAGACCCTGAAATTGTAGGAAACTTCAAGATCTAAAATATAAGACATTGCAGAATTCTGTAGCTCAAAAATTTACTGAGATATTTGCTTTGGTATTTTGCATTTGGAATTTCATAATTTATGGAATTTTGCCGTTGAAAATGTCCTAGTTTTCAGGACTTGTTTTTGTGGAAAGAGCCTGTGTGTCTTTATGCTTATTGTGCTGGGTATAAATATAAGGTGTGGGAATTGTGTGGAATAAACATCAGTCTCATATTCTTCTTCATCTAATAAGTTGTGTCTCTCATTCCTTTTGGTTGCCCAAGTACAGCAGTAACTTAAATTTCAAAATAACTATAGCAAGCTGCTTAACCTGCTTGATCAATTTGTGCTGCATCTTTTTGTACTGCATCTATCTAATATTAAAACATTAAGTAATGTTCTTTAAACTTATTTTCAGGTTCCATTCCAAATGCCGGAGCAGTGGTTGGCAACGCCATTTCCGGCCCAGTCACAGCCCGTCTCGGCCGACGCCGGATATTCCAACTCGCGATGCTGCCCCAGATCCTGGCCTGGGTCCTGCTGGGTTTCTCCCGGAACCCGGCAATGGCACTCACAGCCCGGGTAATCCAAGGCGCGCTCGCGGATTTCTGGGGCCCCGTTGCCCAGTTATACGCTGCAGAAATCGCGCACCCGGACCTTCGCGACTCCATAGGTGCTCTCACCATGTTCGAACTCGCCACAGGCATGTTCCTGGGTTACGCCATCGGCGGGTGCTTGCGCTGGGATCACATGGCATTCCTGGTAGCTGGGTTCCTCACGTTGCTCTGGCCACTCACATTCCTTCTCCCCGAGTCCCCAGTGTACTTGTTGTCCAAGGATCGAGTCGACGAGGCACGAGTTGCTCTGCAATGGCTCCGAGGCCCCGGGTACAACTCTGATGAAGAGTTGGAAACTCTGCGTCTGAACCAATCCGCGAATCATAAGGCGGATCAATTCTCGTCAGATGATAAGAAAAAGACGTCGTTCAAGGACCTTTTCACGCCGGCCACGATGAAACCGTTGATGCTCGTCCTGTTGCTTCTCACACTGCGTCAATGGACAGGGCCTTACGCCGTTTACACCTTCGTCGTCGAGATCTTTCAACTCTCCGGAAGCTCGGCTAACCCGCACGCGTCTTCGATGATCGTCGGCGCCATGACGTTAGTGTTTCAATTCCTGGCTGTGGGTGCAGTGCGACGTTTCGGCAAGAAGCGACTGGGCGTGATGTCTGCGGCGTTTTTGTTCGCCGGGCATTTCGGCGTCGGATTCTATTTCTACTTGGTGGAGAGCGGGGCCGGAGTGAGCGGAGGGCTCAATTACCTTCCGCTGATCTCGATGTGCGTGACGCTCATGGGATTCAACTTGGGACTCTGCTCGTTCCCGTTCGTGCTCATGGGGGAACTCTTGCCGGAAAAGATCAGGGACACTGCGGCAGGACTGTGCTTCTCGTGGAATTGCATCATGGCTTTCATCGTGGTGGAGACGTTTTACCCCATGACCAGGGGGATTCGGATCTCGGGCACGTTCGGGGTTTACTGCGTCGTTTCGCTCATCACTGCGCTCGTGATCATCTTCTGCGCGCCGAACACGCAGGGCAAGTCCCTCGCCGAACTCCAGAATAGTTTCGATGCTGGGCCTCCGAAGAAGAACGCCGTGTATCCCGAAGATTCTTTCAAGAATATCGTCATAGTCGTGACCAATAATGCCGTGAACAAATCCAAAGAAGCTGCGAAGTCCGCGGAGAAAGAATCAAACGACCACAACTTGGTTAATGTTGCCGGATGACATTTTCATCGCAGTATACGTACTGTACTGTGTTTCAAGTGTGCTCCCGGGTTTAAGAATGGAATTGAAGCACTATGAAGGAGTCGAAGAGCAATTTGGAATAAACCTCCATTTGAAGATGATAATTTTCTTTTATTAATTGTACATGATATACCGTCTGCGCATCGGAGAAAGAGCCATTTTTAAGCACAGGAATAATATAGCTCTGGTTCTGGTCCAACAAAGAACAATTCAGTGTATCCCGAAAATTATAAAAATAATTTGCATTCTTGAAGTCTGTAATTGCCGCGACTAAATCCAAAAAAGCAATGACAAAGTCTACGGAGAAAAAATCAAACGACCACAGCTTGGTTAATTTTGCCTGATGAAATATAAATTACAGAATACCAAGTGTACGTGCTCCAGGTTTTAAAATGGAATTTCAGCACCATGAAGGAGTTGTTGAAGAGCAATTTGGAATAAACCTCCATTCGGAGATGATAATTTTCATTCATCAATTGTACATGAAATACCTACGAAAAACTTGGAAAGATGGAGTAAACATCGTCCATCGCAAACGACAATTTTCA
The DNA here is from genome assembly GCA_905338405.1 of Notodromas monacha. Lineage (NCBI taxonomy): Eukaryota > Metazoa > Arthropoda > Ostracoda > Podocopida > Cyprididae > Notodromas > Notodromas monacha. Next base: position 34,882 of record CAJPEX010001398.1, on the reverse strand, counting down.
TTCATTTATTCGCCCTAAAAAAATGTGGAAACCTGTTGCAGATCCTGCACATTGTCGTCATCAGCACTGAAAAAAGAAATTTGAACTTTCCTCCTTTGTATAAATACATCAAGCTTAACTTGGAAAACCTATTCGGGTAAATTTTGACGCTCAGACAAACCGAACCTCTACAATCTTTTGGGTTCAGTTTTATCGTCGAATGACACTATTTGAACATCTCATCACTCAGTTCAGGATTAGATTCGCAGAATATTTTATCGCTGAAATACAGTATTCCGATATGATATGTTTATTTAATCATCTGTCACAGCTTCTCCACATACAACAGCTACTTAATTCAGATTTAATCATTTTGAAAATATGTCCTGAGTTATCTTATTTGTTCATATTGTTAATTTAGGCTGCCTTAATTTGGCAGTGCCCCAAAATGTTTGAGCATTCTACATAGAGTGTATTTTCAAAGTCACAACCAATGAAACACTTTTCTTTTAATTCACAATACATATATAAGACGCATATACAGCCTGCACAGAAGTATAAACTCAGAAATTATAGTCCGGTAAATTTGTGACTTGAAAAATATTTTCACCAAATACTGTACCAAGGAATAAAAGAAAAATATTTAACTTATAAAAACGAGAATAGTAATTTCAGCCACGTAAAAATTCTCGAATTCATTGTGGCAAATGAAAAATAGCAAAATGTGTTCCTGCTGATTATTTCTGTGAGAAATCTGTCCCAACAGAAATGTGCTTAAAAATTCTGGTTCCTACTTCCTATGATGGGGTTAAGCAATAATTAATAAAAGGTACGTATAGAATCCTATTACTTCAGTGCAGAGTAAAAAATTTCGAAACATTTATTCCGTGTCGATTAATATTGTACTGCATGCTTGCAGCATCATTGACAAAATTCAGCAACGCAAGTGAAATCAGTAAGCAATATAAGGAAAAAGTCCTGCATTCATGTGATCAACCATCAAGGTGTTAGGAAGGAACCCTTGTTTCTTTTTATGAACCCGGCGATAATTATGCACTATTTTCTTCATGAATTGACGGTAGTCAAGGCATGAAAGCGCTATAAATAAAAATCATACGCATTTGATCCTATGCCTAACATGAGTGGCAAGATAAAAGAGCGACACCTTGTCAAAAATTTTAAAGACTTAAAAGCTTCAGTTTGTTTTTTTGACCGCTGTGTGAAGTTTCTCGAAAAATGGAACAACCTCAGCTTTTGGTCACAACTGTGCTCCTATGCGCAAGTCAAAAAAAAAAAAAACACATTGGGATACAGATCAATTTGAAAATCATTAAAAATATTTTCGTGGGGTTTGAAAAAATGGAATGGTTCTCAACCCGCTCAAGCCTTGTGTAAATAATGCAATGATGAGGGGAAAAGAAATGCACAGTATTTGAAACGCAGCAATCGAAATCGATCATAATTTGCGCCTCACAGCATGTGAAGAGCAAAAAGCAGGGGGACCGATAACGCATCATTGTAATTTCCGTCCAGTTCGCGTGCAAACACCCTAGCTTGACCCGCCGTGTTGTTTTATGAGTCGCGTGTCTGCAAGCATATAAACTTCATCAACATCACGGAATTTGTAAAAAAAAAAAAAAACATATGCTGCACACGGAATTTCTATCAAAATGGACATATGCCGGAAAAAATTGGACTTAGGCAGGAAAAAGGACATTTGCAGGAATGAGAAACCTTTTTCCACCATCAGCTGTTTATAATCCATTCTGGTCAAACAACATGTAAATGAGGTAAAGCCTAATCCGTATAAACAAAAAGTGAGGTTTTAAACATAATCATAGTTTAAAAAAAACTTCTTCATAAGTCCAATTTGCTCAGGTCAAAAACCTCTTACACTTCAATTTTCAGTAAAGCTCAAGTCCATCACATTCAAGTCATAGGATGTGAAATTTCTCTCAAAACTGTTTGGCTCTTGCCATCGTAAATTAAATTTTCCATTGCCCTTGTTTTATTTAAACCTGGGTTAAATTTTAGACTACTGATCCTCTTTAATATACAGTATGCACATAACAATTTAATGCATTTCACCAGGGATTTTGCAACTTTCTGCCCAAATAGGACTTCCGAAAATTATTCAATTTTTAATAATTATGCAAAAAACGTTTTCAATTGATTGGCCAACAAAGTTCAGGTCATATTTCCCAACTCGGGAGGTCTTCAAGTGAAAGAACATTTTCTGAAAATTCCTAAAAGCTTTGGTCTCAAGAATATTTTTTGGAGAAAATTTGTTGAACGCAATGTAATGAGATGATGCAGTTGAAATATTTTGCTTTCTGAAACAAAATAAATTATTTTAGAAGCAAGGGGAACATTCTTGATGCAGAATTAGGAACATCAGAAACTGTTCTGTCAAAAATATGTGCAACATAAAATCTATTCCACCACTGGAATCTCTTTGCAGGAAAGTCATTGGAACGCACATATAAAATGTTTGATTATAATTCAATTGTATTAAATCCAGACTGATTTGTTAGAATTCAGTGAACTATATTTTCACAACTCTCGAAGTTCGCATGCATTAGCGACACTCTAGGAATTGCTGTTGTTACAGAGTCGTTGTTTTTGTTGTTGTATCAAACAGATGTCACTGCTCTCAAGATTCAATTCCATCCGGATCAAGGTTTGTTTTCGCTCTCGATTGAAGACTGTCCTAGAATTATTGCACATGATTTTCAGTTTAGGCCTTGCCCCTATTTTTCTCCTCCTTCTTGCTCTTGTTATTCTCGTCCTTCTTCGACTTTGACTTGTTCTTCCCTTTGTCACTTTCTTCACTTGCGGAGCTGTTTTCTGAACGCTTTTTCTTGGTGTTTTGTTCTTTTTTCTGCGTTGATTTGCTTGATTGCTGGTCATGGCGTTTTCTTTTGGGTTTTGGAGATGCGGTGCTGGTACTTGTAGTAGAGTTAGCTTCTGCTTCATCTACTGCTTCTCTAGCATCTCTATCTTCGGGGGATTTGCTGCATGTGCAGGCTGACAAATCAACTAAAATAATGTGAGATACAGCATGCTTATGTAATTCATAATTTTAGGTTCCAATGTACAATTAAAATTGACTTTATCATCGTCTAATCATTCTGTATTAATTCATGAAAAGTGCACATTTCTCAAGAAGCGAAATTTGAAAGTTAGCTGATGGATCTGAAGCAAAGCCAGATTTTTACCTGTTACAAATTTCTAGAGATGACGTTTACTGTGTTATTTTCGAATTTTTGGCCATTTTTAAATTCTCATGAAAGCTGTTTTGACGCCTTTCTTCACTCTACCTAGTTTTTCAGTTTCTACCCCAGAGTGAAAAATGAATTTTTCAAATGGACTCTGATGAGTTGGGCAATTTCTTTCTTTTCCAGAATCAGCAGTGGATTCTCCGTGAAATCTGTAATTGGACAAGCCCAGGGAAGATTTAAACTATGTTTTGAATGGCTCAAATTTTACATTAAATTTTATGGAAGGTGGGATGAACTTCTTGTGTTGTTCATGCTTTGCCTCAGTTAATCTTTGCGTAGTTACTCTTCTTTGGCTGAATGTACTTTTCTCTGAAAGAAAGAAACCAAATAGAGAAATGCTCAAACCTGATTCCAAACTTTTTGAATCTACTGTCAAGCAACGAAACAGTTTCAGGACATTTAATCACTTACCTGTCTTAGTGGTCATTATTCCCGCATCGGTTGTAGTGACATCTGCTTGACCAAACAGACCAGCCAGCTGAGGTTGCAGGTGGTTTCGCCGGAATTTGGTGGCAGGTGACGCTCCTAGGCTGGGTTGAATCCTCGCAGTCATGCTCCTTGCCAAGTCGGCCAACGACTCGACGACTTGAGTCTGGTACAGCAATTCGAAGGATTTGTGCTCCATGGCCAGTGTTTTCGTCTTGTCCAGGAATTTGTCCAATGACCTGAGCTCTTCCGTGGACATGGCAAAGAGTTTCTCGGTGTCTGATGCATTCACGGTGTTCCACACCTTCATCAACTCGTCCCACGCGTCTTGCTGGCCAAGTCTTTTCATCTCAGTTTCGATTATCTTCATGCGTTTTCCAAACCTGTTTTTGTGCGTGTATGCAATGAATCTCATCGTGAAAAGACACCAGTTCTTTTATAGCCTATTCAAAAGAATTTTGTTGCAGAGTAGTTGAGGGGTAATCGGAAAAATATGCGGGTTTAGCATAATTAGTTTTAAGAAGGCAGCCGAAGTACCGCCAGATGCTGGCGATGAAATAATAAAAAAAGCTGTTCATTATCGTCACACTTCTTGTTTATCCGCTGTCAACTGCATGACTAAGTTGGAGAGCTTATTTTTCTCATGTGCAGGATTTCCTATTCTGGGATTTATATTTAACAAAAGTTTTTGGAATACATTTTATCTTATTCAGTTGAACCTCTTTAAGTCGAAATTCAAGAGACCAGAAAAACATTTCGGTTGTTAGGGAAGGTTTGAGTTTGGAAAACAAGTATTTGTGTCGGGGGAAAGAAAATATAATTACAGGACATTGTAATTGGGAACGTTGTGCAACTTGAATTTATTCTGAAATGAGTTGACAGGATGCTGATCTTGGAAGCTTATTTTGCTCCATTAGTCTTTCACTTCAATTCAAAGCACATGAAAGTAAAATGGTATTGGCTTTCTCTTTCCTGTGACAATAAGATAATAGCGAAAAGGATGAGACCCAGCAATTTGGCTTATGGAGGTTCAAGGGGGAAAGCCATGAGGTTTTTTAATAACCAGTATTGTCATTAATTGAATTCAGGCAGGGAGTTCTGAAATATTAACAAAAGTATTTGGCTCAGAGAGATTTGAGCTATTGGGGTTTAACTGCTTAGCTAAAATCGATGAGCTCACTTCCCCGCAAAATATTTTAAAACCGTTGCTCCATATATTGAGAATCCAATTCCAGATTACATGATTTATATATTTTGAGAATATGAAGGTAATGCTTTTTCTAGCAAAGCGGATCACTTTTAAATACCGCATGACCATGGGGAATGCTTGATGTCCTCTACGACATGGTTTTCTCTCCTTTTACGTAGATGTCGCACATTTTGAGGGGTCCCAATTGAGGAGCATTTAAGACATTAAAGTCTTGTATAATCAGAACTTTCCTACATTCTTGCAGATATTACCATTTTAAAAATTAGCCAAAATTAATACATATTAAGTTATATAAATATAAAAATATTCAATTCCAGAATTTGCGCTCAGTTCAGGGCTTCAACTTTATTCAATTAAAACTAATTTGTGTTTCAGTCAAACTCAGTGACCACAATAACAGGTGGTACATTGCAATTCAACCTCCCACAACTTGAACATCCCACAATTGAATGGTCAAATTTGCTTGGAGGTTGACATGCCATTTGACCTTGGCCCCACAATTTGACCTACAGAGAAACAAAAAATGTCAAATACCATGAAGAAAACATGCCATTTGATGTTGTCTTGCAAGTTGACTAATGCTTTGGAAATCAACCATTTTCCAGCAATGGATTATGGTAAACTTGTGGGGAACCATTTTTACTTTATATTTAAATTAAAATGTTTTTTTTTATAAATTGTCCCATCCATTCACCTATTTGTAGCTGTCACATGATTTTACCTCATGAGTTATGGCAACTGAAGTCCATATTCATCAAATCTGTGACTAACGCTTTTTCTATATGGACCAGCATTCATCCAATCCACATAACATCATAACAAACTCCAAGTACCATCAGTTGGGAACTGAGGCATTTGCCTGTACATTTGCCCATAAATAATTATATTAATAAACTACCCTGTCCCCCAGCAGAAGCCAGTGCTGCGGCTTGCATGGAGAGCTCAGGACCAAAGAACTTGCCCCTTAGAACCTTTAAAACTTGCACAACAATGCTGCACATCATCTTCAATTTTAACATAAATGGCCAATCAGAAAACAGCAAAGAATCCCAACCTTCACTAGGAACAATTTTAACACAACCAATAATGCTTCAAAGCCTCAAAAACTTGAAATCAACAGCGCATTCTCATTCAGAATTCCCCCCAATTCTTAGCTTTCACTGCTTGAACCAATCCTCTGAGAAATTATGTGAATTATTGTGCATGGGTATTTCTATTGAAGAAGGTGCTGAGTTGTTGATTCTTTTGGGAAATTAATATTTATTGATGTCTCAAAATAATAAAAAAACTCAGCTAGCCAGTTGCAGGCGGATTGTGGTGTTTTACTCATAAATTATCTTTGTTTGGTAAAATCCTTAACAGTATGTGTATCACAGGTATGAAAATCCCAAATTGAAATCCATGCATAAATCGTCAATGTTCATGAAAGACAAAAATAAAGAAAAATGAATTAAAGATAAATAAATAAATTTAACCTGGAGGCAAATACGCGGTTCATGATGTCAGCCACGGGCAGAAGCGAGGCGTCGTTGTAATGATCACTGAGCCACCTGGCGAATTTGTTGTATTCACGCATGAAGCTGACGGACTCCTTGACGAGCGCCGGTCTCACTTCCGCCACGTCGCCCTTGACGATCACGTGGCGTCCCAGGGTGCCCAGGAGGCGGAAGAGAACGGCGGCATCGGCGTCCGACTTGAAATACTGCTCCAAAACCGCCTCGAGCATCGTCACGTACGGCTGCAGAATGGCGAGCAGTTTGCCCTCTTCCGTGCTTGACATTGTGTAGACGACGTGACCTGGTCTGATGTTCAAATGCTTGTTCTTCAACATTGGCAGACCTGTTTTTTTTTTTTATCGGGAAGTAATGACGAAATCGAAGCAAAAAAAAAAAAAAAAAAAAAAAAACAGAAAAAACCAAAAAAAAAAAAAAAAAAAAAAAAAAAAAAAATTTTTCATAAGAAAAAAAAAAAAAAAAAAAAAAAAAAAAAAAAAAAAAAAAACGACGGAAAAATTCATGTATATCAGGCGGACCAAGTAAAGAAAAAGTGTTTCTCAGTCTTCTCGACGAAAACCCATTAAAAGAAAAAAAAAATCAAGAATCCATATAATTCTGAATAAATGAATTCTGGTTTTTTAAGAAACGACCATTAAAAGAAAAAAAATCGAGAATCCATATAATTCTGAATAAATAAATTCTCGTTTTAAATAAACGAAAATTCTCGCTCTGAGTTATTGTTGATTCAGGGAATTCGAAAAATATTTTTTTTCTTTCGAATTATCATCCATGCTCGAGAATGAAAGAAGTAATCAATTTCCTGCAGAATATATCAGAGTGAACATGCGACACCTTATTCTTTAAATTTTGCTCATTTGGCTCATTTGTTTGTTGTCTTTCGACAAGATTGCACCAATTTAGGGCTTTATTTTGAAGCCTTTGTCTCAATTTTGCGGAATTATTTACGCTTTCACTAATTGCTGGTATATTGACCTGTATTTTGCAAAGTCTTTCTCTGGAGCAAAGCGTCATAATGACAGGAAAGCAACCAAGAACATTTCATATTCGTCACTATAATTGTGATTTCAGTCTGTTATTAAATTTTGAGAAGCTAATCAAGCCCGAAGTTCACGAATCTCTAAAAATATACTTCTTCCTAATGGAGCCATAATTAAGAAAATTAAGGTGATGAGTCTTTTAATGCTCACTTGTGCAAACTTCTGAACTTCAGCGTACAAAAAAATAAATTAATTTATGCAAAGCGCGTATTGTTTCAAAATTGCCACGGAAAATATTTGCAAGAACCAATTATCATATTCAAATGCGATTCCTTTTTATGAATTCAAAAACTCAGTTGCTATATATATATCAAGGCTCAACATACCAGCGATTGAATAATTTGCACTTTGCTTCGCTTCTTCGGCTGCCGCAAATCCCAGGAAAATCCCGGAAAATACCACTATTAAGCAAAATCGCTCCATTGGTGCCCGTGCCGAAACCGTTTATCCACGTTTGTTGCACTGAGGAAAACAACAGAATGTTTTCAAATCCCCAGATATAATTTATCAACCGGAAATAAAAGAGGGAATCGTGCGACAATAAGCACCCCGGCAGCAGGGAAAGAGAAAAACGCAGTCGACCCGATATTGCTTCTTTCTGCGACCGATGTCAGGAAAAGTACAGAAATATATATATAAATATATACATATAAAACTTCTGTATGTATGAAGGGAAAATCCCACCAACAAAGACACACCCTGTTCCTTCCCCCGATTTTGAATATTCATGGGACGGGTAACCAACAAGATTTTAAAATATGACGACGTTAAAATAGAAGATTTATTCCTCGAATTAATGACAATTTGTTGATGACAATAATTCAATAAATTCAGACTCGAAAAGGTTTTGACTCGAAAAAATTTCCCCGCGTTTGAAATAATTTCATTGATTTCGCTTCTCATCTTGCTCTCTCCAATTTTTTCTTCACCGGGTACCAAATTTATTTCAAAGGTTGGACTTTTAAGCAGATGAAAAAAAGGAATGGTTCCCTGTATTTGTTTTGATCCCAGTCCCCAGGAAGACTGAGTATATGAGGGACTTTTATAACCGATAAAGGAGTCCCTATAAGGGAAAATAAAACCCGATTTTCCGAAATGTTCTCCGATTGTTTCACTTCAGCAGATAATATGGTCGCAGTATATATGTATATAATAGAGAAAATAATACCAAAGGGAAAAAAGTCTTTCTTTTTCATGTGGGATCGACTTGACTTCTCTATATATCCGGGAAAAAGACGCAAAATCGAACATGGATCGTGGAAGCACGGAAGCCTCAATAATTTCCCTCATTTCCGCTTCCTTGGGTCAGAAAATTGCATTTCTTTGAGAATAGCTTAGATGGTCCTTTTTGGATTTCTCATTTTATTGCTGGAGAATGTGTGCTACATGAACTTGTTTACATTTTTACATCCATCAATAAACAACAACAAAACGTGGCAACAACAAACGTGTACGGCATGTGCAGTGATGCACAATTAAATAAATTGGGCTATAAACTACTGTATATCAGAAGATTTTTCAAAAACTGTATTCATTGGGGCACCTTTATTTTTAATTTTCCTTCTGTTCACTCTGTATTTTAGAGGACAACAAAATAAGAAAATTAATGTGTGTTCCTGCACATGAAGCATATAAAGAAGTGAGTTACATGAAATTTAAATTATTTCTAAGAATTTCAAGAGTATGTGAAATGAGGCTGAGAAATTTCCCTGTTATTCCAACAAAAAAATATGCCTTCTCTGCAGATTACTTCATTTTTTTATGATTTGCACCATCACTATATACAGTTGGTATAGCCAAAAGTCCACATTAATTACAGGATAAATTGATAATTGTTCATCATGTACACCCAGCAAATAATTTGTTATGGATAGGGCTGGGCATAACAGTTATGCATTATGTAACGCATTTGTTATGCGTAACTGTGATGACCAGCTTCTTCTGTTACACCTTTCTTTTTTTTCTGTGTTGCTGTACTGAAAATTTTTTCTGAAATGCATTCTGAATGCATTCTTAATGCATTCTATTGTTACACCTGGGTTTTCTAAACATTGGTTTTACTTTTCTTGATTGTAACATGCAGGCATTTTGAAACACCTGCCTGTTACAATGCCAAAAACTGTTTAGTTAACATTTTGGTGGGGGTCTGAAATTCTTTCAGTATCATGCATCACATTGTTTGAAACATGAAATATTTTGAAAATTACAATCTGCTGATATTCTGGGGAAGTACCTGTTGACAGATATATTTTGGGGGAATTTAAAAATGTTTTAAATTGAAGCTGCAACATTTATAAATCAATGTATTACCGATCTGCTGATGGCATGAATAAAATAAAAATTTGAAAATGTACTGACTTATAAAGTTATAAATGCCCCATTTTCATTTCAACTGGAAGGAAATTTCGATTGGGAAATAAATACTCGATCCTAGACAAAAAATAATTAAAAAATGAGGACCCGATTCAAGCAAATATATTGGGTATGCATTCATTTATTAGACAATTTTTCGTACTTCTAATATACAGACAAATCATGCTGACTCTACAGAAAATTAATTTTAGAATTTTTCTCAAAAATGAAAGTTCTCAAGACGCCTCAAGTGTGCATCTATAACAAATAGTACCGTATACGTTTCATTTCAATGCAAATAAGAGCATGAAGGATCATAAATAGTTGATGGAAGTTAATGGGAAAATGAGCACCCCATGGCAAAATCCCCGCTTCTTCATTTGCCTCATCATCTTTTCATTGCTTTTTCGTAGAAATGCTTCTGATGTGAAACTAAACATAAGCCTCAGGGGAATCCAAAAACCCATCATCAAACCAGTATGCCGTCATTTCGTCCCACACCTTAGGGACTATACCAAGCTTTTCTTAAAGGTTGAAATCAGCAAGCAAATACTGTATAGCATCAGTTGCGACGTTATTAGAAACTGAGAAACGCCGAACAGAAAATATAGCGAATGAACGACATGCAAACATTGTAGATTTTATTCTTTATTGTCAGCTGTTTCTATTGAGGATCTAATTCAGAGTGGAATCTACGCAAAACTGATATTCTGGAATGCAACATGTGTGCCACCGTATTCCTTCTTTTGCCTTCAATAAAATGTTTGCAAATTATTTCGCGGCAACATCAATAGCTGTTCTCAGGAATACAAGAAAAAAATTATATATGATGAAAAATAAGCTTCGTAAAATTTTAAGATGTACGAATAATACCGGTGGTAAAATTACGGTTTAGTGCCGCTTATGCTTGATTATTTTCGTTCACTGAATAATTTTCGAAAATTGTTTGACTGATGCAGCCAATTATATTTAAGAATCACATTTCTTAAAAAAAAGACTGACTGAAAAAAATGTTCATGGCAGCAGGAAGACTTATTCAACAAAAACAGGATTTTGAATTTTTCAATTTGTCAATGGGAATCATTTCTTACATTATTGCAATGCCAAATTCACTCATATACCAATGAATGAACTTGTTTTCAAATCAAAATTCAACAATAAGAAGCAATGCGCACACGACCACAATTTTGATGAGAAAAATGTTCCGCATTTTTCAACATGTGCTGTTTTGTTGATGATTATTCAATAATGTAAAAGTATGTTACGTCTTTTTCATCATCCACACCATACAATTTATATAGAACTCACCCTAGCTTGTAGCAATTCGTCCTCTATTTTACTTTGATCTCCATTATCCCTCAAAAAATGTATAAAAAGATGCGTATCAAGTGCTTATTTCCAATTGAAGGGATGAAACAAAAGCCCGGGAATTTGAATGTAGCATTTTGAGACCGGTTTCTTTTTAATACTGAATATTATCGTGTTGCTAATACTGTATTTCCACGCTGAAACAGTATTCTCGAACTTCGCAACTGAGGTTAGCGACATCTATGTTTTACAAATTAAACGTTCAAACTACTTTAACAAAAGACGACGCTTGAGGACGCGCGTCGCGTTGCTCGTACCCCGCAAATGCACCCATGCCATGCGTGGGTGTTTTCGGGCACCCAAGAACCGACCCCTGCCAGTCTGAGCCGCGACGTCGTCGAACTCGAACGTGCTGAACACTGAAACCTTTCTCTGCCTGAATAACATATTTTTATCGAAAAATTTCACGCAATATGTTCATTGTTCTTGCAAACATCGTTCCTAATACCTGTGCATGCTTGTGCGTCGGAAAACATAGAGAACTTTCCCACGGAATATGTTGAATTAATTACAACTTATTGACAGTCCATCAATCGAGGTCTCATTTGTTTAGAACACAAGGAAAGCAAAAACAAAGGATCACGACCGTGTTCAAAAATAGATCCGAAAGAAAAACGCCTTTACGCTGAAACAACAGATCGACACATTCGAGAAATTATGCATGCTGCACTTCGTGACCTTTTGTGAAAAAGCAAACAACTCATGGATAATGTTGATCCCCTGTTTGGAAAACTCAGCAGTTACTCTCTGTCATACGGTTTTCTACACATAAATTCCGTGGCGAGAAATCCGCAAAATATGGTGTTTCTCGCCCAAAATTAACGGGGTTCCCTGTCACCTGAATTCCGCAAGAAACCCTCGTGTTCTTCGCATTTTGACGTAAGCAGGAAAATATGTGGTTGAAGAAAATAATGCTTCCGCAAAATATGGTGTTTCTCGCTCAAAATTAACGGGGTTCCCTGTCACCTGAATTCCGCAAGAAACCCTCGTGTTCTTCGCATTTTGACGTAAGCAGGAAAATATGTGGTTGAAGAAAATAATGCTTACCATTTTCCAACACGTGAAAATAACTCACTTGCAGCTCAGAGCTGTGTTATAAGACATCTTACCCTTCTTTAAAAAAAATCAGAAATCATCAGACGAATGAAAAAAACAACCTTTGAAAAGTTAAAGTTGAAGAATATTTTGCAATAAAAAGGAGCAAGAAGGCAACTCTCATGAATCCGTCTAAAATCCCGATGCTTTCATCCTTTTTTTCGGTCCCCGAAAAGATTTGAATTGTTTGAAATGACGATCAATTTTTTTCCACCATTCAATGAAATTCCCGCCACGAGTCGATCCCTGATTTAATTTTTCAAGGTCTTTGTGTTCAGAGAAAGCCTTTTTAATCTATGATTTACTGTTTTTGAAAATGAAAAACAAGCCGTAGGAAATGCTTTTAAAATTATAGTGCGCATAAAGCCTTCGCGCAATTAAAGCAAAAAGACTCACTAAAGCTTATTTAGTACGAGCCAGATTTTGCAACCGTTATTTATTTCTACTTTAGACTTGACGTAAGCCAACAACTACCTGTGGATTTTGAACAGCATTCTGCCGTCAATCATTTGTCAACGTCATTTTCGTCAGCGACTATTTGCGTTTATTAGCTCAAGGAAGAAAAACGTTTGAAAAACATTTTCTCGCTAACTTATACTCGTATTCCACGAATATTCCATTCAAGTGTTATGAAACTATTCCAATATAATTTTTCAAGAAAGTCATTTTAGCTCGTATATATGTAACTTCTTAAATCCAGTTTGAAACATTTGGAAAGATTTTGAGGAAATTTTCTGATTAAAAAAAATAATCTAACGTGATTCCAAACGTATTCTTTCTTGCTGTAATTCATATTTCTGCAAAAAAATTGCCCTTTGTACGAACAACCATCACGTGTTCCTGCTTTACAGCGTCTTCTAAAAGTTTTGAGACGGACATTTTTTCACAACGAAATCGTCGTTTTTTTTCTGAAGAGGAAACCATCAGTAAAACTTTCTAGATTTTTATAAATCAACAGATCAGAGAAGGTCTACACAATTTGATAAAGTACTTGTTTAGATCACGGATTCCATGAATTTGACGTGATCATCGTACAAGGATGAAAGTGACTTTTTGATTAAATTCAGAAGCGGAAGAAAAATCGTCAACATCTTCAAGTGTTCCGAAGTGAATCACGAATCCTATGAGATGAGAGGAAAATATTCGTGAAACTCTCCAGATTTTGTTAACAAGTCAAAGAATAAAGGTGTGCAATTTGATGAAATCCTGTGTTGGTTTATATTTTCCATTAATTTGACGTGTTCTTCAATTTTAAAATCGTTACAAGCATGAAATTCATGACAGTGGCAGCTCACAAAAAAGTAAAATAGCTTCGCTTGAATTCGAAAAATGAAGACGAAAAAAAAAAACTAAAATCTTTCAATGTTCGGAAGTGAATTAATGAATCTCATCTGCTATAACTTATACGCAATCAGAGTCTGTCAAGGATACATTGTCAAGTGCTCTCGCTCTTTTGACGTCTCACCCGTGTCACTTCACATCCTCATCTCCAGCCTCCGCAGATCTGTGAAAATCGGAAGCAACAATAGACCCGTAATTTCACGGCTATCTCGCGGAAAAGAGAGAAAAGTGGAAGAAATCCTTCTGGAGAAGAAAAATAAATAAATCCAAGAAAAAAAAGAAGTGAGAGAGAGAGGCAACAATGAAGCAGCCTTGGGAAGTGACATCGCAAGAAGAGTGCGCCAGCTCCGATGCCGGACTGTCGGGTTTCGACGGTGAGTTTCATCCCGCCAAATACCTTTTATCTCCTTTTATTCCTGTGATAGTAGCACAGGGACTTTTAATTTCGGGTGACTTCCTCGATACTCCATCGATCGTGTTCCATCCAAGAAAAAGAAAAAAAAGCGACTGGCCGACTTCGTATATTGAGCACAGGATTGGACGAAGTGAACGCTGTACAAGTGACCGTCGATGAGGAAAACTGAGCGCCACCCAACTGAGAGTCTCTCATGACTTGAATACTGTAAAGTTGCTTGATTACCCAGAAACGCGATTCCTTTCGAAATCCATTAATTATATGATTTCACTGATTGAAACCCCACGAATTATCTGATATTTTTCTTGCGAGAGAATTCATTAACGATGTTTAGAGTCACGACGAAGATAAAGTTGAAAAAAAAGCTGATTCCATTTATACCAAGGATCTCCGAAGAAGGCTCGAGAAGCAGGGGTGAAACTTTTTTTTAAGGGTTTTTGAATCGAATAGCTTTGAATGGTGATTTTTGGATAAATTGCTTGAATACACAGAAAACAATTCCTTTGAAATCCATCAATTGTATCATTTCATAAGGTGAAACCCCGCGAATTTTCCGACATTTTTCTTGGGGCATCATCAATTTTAAAATACGATTTAAAAACTTTATGATTAGGAATAATGATGACATGCCAAATTGCTATCATTACATAAATTCATCAGCGATTTCAGCTGACACTCAGTTGGGTGGCGGTCAGATTTTCTTTTTCTGGTGCTCAGTTGTCTGGTGCTGAGTTTGACTCTCTCAGCTCTCACTTGTCATTCTCAACAAATAAAATGAAATAAAATTTAAAAGAACCGAAGAGAGGACATCCGAATCCCTCAGTCACTTATTGGTACTCACGAAGCTTCCTTATTTTCTGCCTCACTTTTTATTCCAGATGGCGAAAGAGAAAAGAGTTTTTGAATTGTCACAAGTCAGCTTTTTTTTTTACTCGAAAACAATTGTCCCTCCATTTTTGTAAGAAAAAATAATACGATGGCCGACTTCGAACGCGAAATCTGGAACTTGGTTTAAATCGAGCTCTCCGGTCAATATATCAAACTTTAAGTTTCTGAAGTTTTTGGAAAACCTGATGAATTATTCCTTGAAAATCTTTTCCCGCACGGTTATTATTGCAAAGAATATCCGTCGTTCTTGTGATCGTAAAATTATGTACCTTCCTGTATTTCGGGATGTCGAATGTAACGTCCGAAAAGAAGTCTTGCAGGTAAAAAAAAAAAATCAGTCATTGAATATAACGAAATTATAAAATATTTGTAAACTTATTTGAAAATCGGAAGCCTCCTCTTTAAAAAATGCGCACGGTTCTTTATTTGCCACATGACTATATTTTTTTTCAACTTCGAAAATTGCTTATTGAATCATGAACCCAGGAAGGCGAAGTAAAGTTCCTTTTTTGCACGAATTCACGTGTTCGAACTTTAAAGTTTTAATTTACTGAAGATTTTTCTCCCCAAGCCCTTCTTTAGATTTTTGATTTGTTCATGATTACAATTTACGGGTATTTTTTTCTGGGATCAATTCGAGGTCTCCATATTTTGTTGTTCCTCAAATTTTCAGTGGATTGAAGGCTTTTCTTAAAAATCTAGAATATTTCAAAGACGAGGCCATCATTATTTCTTCATGCAGGGAATTTCTTCCTCCACTATTTATACCTCAGCAAATAATCGTTTTTTTTGCAGTCTCGGTATTCGCAGCAAGAATAACTTGATATCCAAAGAATTCTCTTGTCTCCCGCTGGCGTACAAGAAGCCAGTGTTCATTGTTCTGTCACTGAATGTCGTTCTTGTCGCTGGGTTTCCTGACGAGTAGGTTGACAGAAAGAATGTCCGTCGAGACTGGTACACTTAGACGACGAGATTCATGGCGGTGATCTTCATTTGTTTAGCGCTGGTTCAACAGTCCACCAATGGATGTGGTGCTGTACTGTGCTTCGACAATTTTCTAAAGGAGAAAAGTACATTGAAAATTATTGTTTGAAAGTACGTAACTTAATAACATAACTTGTTAAACTTTTCCTGTATCATATAAAAATTGACCCAATAGATAGATCTTGAGATATTCTCACTTTTCTAAACCTAACGTTTCTTCGGTGATAAGAATCTGCAAAACCTTCATGCCAGATTCCTATCTCACTGATGCACAATCTTTTGGTGCAAACAATGACTTCAAAAGCCTTGTTTCTAAATTTAGATGAATGAATTTATTTCTGCAACGAAGTATGAAGTTATGAAGGACAATTTCAAGGAAGGCAAGTTTTTCTTTCAGGAATGTCCTTGCTGAGCCTGGGAACCAAACTCGGGTTTGGTTCCCAGGCTGACACGAATTTTTTCTTCGCTTCTTGGCAGGAAGACAGGTTAAACCAATTTAGAAAATTCCATTCTGGCACCATTCTACCTTTTTTTTCTCCAACAAGTCATACGTAGATTCACTCCACTATCACAGAAGGTGTGAGAAACCATTAGATACAACGTTTTTCCACCTGATCCATGTCTTCCATTATTCCGAACACGTCAGAATTTCCTGAACATCGCAAGAAAACTGAGAATGACAAACAGCTCGCGTCAAATGATCCCGTTTCCCTTTTGCCACCCATTCCGACAAACAGCCCATCGGAAATAACTGCTCGTTTGTTGCCACCAACAATTTTCTCCAATACAGTACCAGAAAGATGCATCACAAAAAATGAACATCCTCTTTTTCCTGTTTTTCATTCCATGTTTTTTAAAAAAATGAGCATGTGCCCCCGCACTCAAGGAAAATGATCCCATCAAAAACGGCGGCCCCGCGAAACGAGAGTCGCATCCTCAAAACGCCGACACAAGCCAGCACGTACGAGGTCATATATATATATACACACACGTGATGCAAAAGAAATAAAGCTGAATAGAAGCCCCGATACAAAATTATAAATATTATTCGGACGGGAAAAAGAAATGTATGAATAAATGAAAAGGAGGGAATTCTTCTCTGTATTCTGGTGGGCGACGGAGAGGCAGGGAATTTCCTGCGGCCCTGTCATCACCTCGTCGTGCCCTCCTTCGGGTTCCCGGTGTCGCGTTTCCCTCCTGGTCAAAAATTCCTCACATATTGGAGACAAATAGACACGCGAAAAGCAATGAACGTAGAGAAAAAAAAATTTTCGATACAAAAACAAATTCACGCAAATATTCCCAGTATACTGTATTCCATTTGGCGAGGAGACTGAAACTTGAAACTTGGGCCCTGCTGACTCCAAAATCACCGTATTTCTGTCTGGGTTAAAGTTACCGATTGCTCATGTCTGAGAATTTTCAAGCTTGTATAAAGATAAGCTAAAAATCCCTTAAATTTTGCAGAGTATATCCAGTTGAAATTATCTGATGAGAAATAAAAGTGGGCTTTTCTCTTGATAACACTCCAGACAAATTTTCACCCACTGAAAAAATTATTTCGATTTTTCATTCTAAGGGATTTTTCTTCAAGCCAAATTTTCTAATTTTTTAAGCCTTTCCACATATATAGCTGCTTCATTGTTTCTTGTCTTAATTTTTGCAGAAAAAAGAAACTTTTCAAATACCTGCCATAAAGTCTTTCAATACACTTGGTTTGAGTCTGCAAAAATTGTATGAAGCTTTGCCAGTAAGCAGAATTTTTCTGGAAATTCGCTAGTCCGCAAAACATTTAATCAAAATTTGCCACTTGTCTGCTGTGGGCCAAAAAAAAAATGATGGGGAAGACTGCTACAGACAATTCTGACACGATTGCATCGCCGAAAATTGTGTTGAAGGGATGAACAGCTCTTAAACTCCTAACATTCCGAATAAATAAAAAAGTTAACCAACTTCAACATAGTGGATTAAACGAGGAAGAGGAACAATTTCTTCTCAGAACAAAAAAGAAAACCCTTTTTCTTCCAACATCTTTCATCTTTTTCTTCCAACAAATCTCCACATGATGGGAGCAGACTATTCTTCTTACAATTAAGTTCTTTTGACGCCGGGAAGCATTTATTTTAGCGAGAAAAAAAACCGGGTCTTCTCTTCAGCTTCATATAGTTCTCTGTGGAATGTATTCATCCACCTTTAATATCTTCTCACATGTTCTTGAAAGCATGAACATTTCCTTCATATTCTGAAACGTCTGGGTCGTCGAGAAAATAAAGCCCGACTTGATGGCGAAATTACTTCAGCTGAGACATTTTGCATTATGACTCAACGATGCATCAAAAACAGCGCGTGGTCAAAAGAGCAGAGCGAATGCCTGAAACAGCAAAAGAATAAAATACATATACCACCCGCAATATAATTTCGACTTCAGCCAGTAATTTCGGAAATCTTGTGGATTTCTGTGCAGAAAAGTCGTATACGAATAAAATTCTGACCAATAAAATTAGTAAAAATGAACGAAAGTACGGTAGAATTTAGAGAAATATTTAAAATTTATTTTTCCTGGAGGTTTTTTGGATAGTTTGAATTTATGAATCATTGCCATATTTGACCCATTTCCTAAAAGAACGTAATTCTAGACGTGCTATTTTGAGAGGAGCTATTTTTTTTAAATGCGCGCAACTATCCCTAGTGAATTTAAATGCCAAAGGGCTCAAGAAATTGCTCACTTATACGGAATGAGTGCAAAAAACATAGTTTCAATGCTGAAGTCAAGCTCAACGAGTATAAGACAAACGATGAGCTTTCACCACAACATAAACCAAGATCCATCACTTGTCTTCTCGATAGGAATGATCGACAGAAAACGTTATATCATCTCAAGTACTCGTTTCCTGCATAGCTCAAAAAATATGTGGGGTTGTTGTGGACGGTTATGACAGTCAGTCACGTATGTTGAATCTCGTTTGGGGGATCAACCAAAAAAAATGCAAAGAAAGGATCCTCTCCTCGAGAATCACCACATGAATGCGACGCATTTCACGCAGACGACTTTTGGGGGTCTGGAAACGTCGTAGAAATTAGATTCGTTTTTAGAAGGATTTTTCAGTTTTTTAAAATAGAATTTTAAGGTAGGAATATTCGACATCTATTCGCATGCAAATTATAAAGGCCAGTAAATAAAATAAACAACCGCCACCAATTTCCATAAAATAATAGACGACGCATCCTGTTTTCAAATGAGCCTTTTCATTCGTGTAAATGCCACTTTTGTTCATTATTCAGACTAATGGACAAGCAATTTTTGAGCCCCATTGTATCCACTTAGCGTGGGGTCGGTATGAAGAATAAATTGATATATGATTTATTAAAAATAAGACCCGATAGATTTTGAGGTTCTGAGAAAATCACCCGTTCCAACGATTTTGTCTTCATGGCAGTAAAAGGGATTTTCCCCCCTCGAGATATACATTCATATGAAATAAATTTGTCTTTATACTGAAGAAAGATTTGAAAGAGAAACGTGGGAAACACACAATGGAATTCACGATGGAGGGTATATTTTAAATAGCCACCCCCCCCCCCAAAGGATTTCGAAAAAGAAAAATTGCTTGCCTTTCGTGACAGCAACTATATCCGCTTCAATGCAAATTCCATGCGACTCAGACCACTCTTCTTATTCTTCATTTTTATTCCCTGCTACAACCGGCTTTCATGTGTATGCAAAGCTTTGTCACGTGATGCCATCAAGATCAGAACCAGAACCCGGGATATTTCAACGGGGAGCCAGAAAATTCTTGTTTTTTTTTTCGGAAAAAGGGGGGGGGGGAAACGAAAGGAATTTAGGAGCACTCAGGAAATATTTCTACCGCGAACGATCTTCATTCAAAGAAAACCGCGAAAAACCAGAGTTTTTGATGGACAAAAATGAATAAAATGGACGGAAATCGGACTGTGTTGGACTTTTTTTCTGTCGTTGAAGGAAGAATTTTGCGCTTTTCCTTTTCGAACGTCGGGAAACGGAAGGAAATTTTTTCCCGTTCCGACTCCCACGATGAAAAAGACCAGGAAGTTGTCACAACCCGTATACTTCTATTAACTCTGGACTTTTCCCTAAGGAAATTGCCGCTCGTCTTCGGCGAAGGTATAGAGTCAATACAAAATAAATTGACAATAAGGAAAGAATGCAGCTGTTTGATTCGAAGTGCTCCCTCTTTTCTCCCCGATTCTCCTGAGAAAACTCTGGTTTATCTGACACACACACAAACACACACACAAAAACGAGAGAAAAGAGCGTTGAAATCTGTTGAACTGATTTGAATAGAAAGCATGATGGAAGTGCTTTTCATTGTTGAAATTCAGTGACTGAATAGGTCTGCCTGCTAAATTCATCATCATCCATCTCATAGCACCGTTTTGGCGACGATTTTATTCCACTCGTCAATAAGCAAGCTTCGCTTTCGTATGATGCTTTTCTTCTTGCATATGTCTCCAGAAAAAATGTCATTTTAATCTAGTCAAGCATTTAAAAAAATGTTGATTCCCCGAGAAAAATTTGCTAAGTTTTTCATGGTACAGGGCTTCTCATCAAGTCCGCGTTCCTCTTTTAGTAATTGAATATTTCAAAATTTATTATAATTCTGAGTGCCTCGTCGGGCTTTTTTTTCTTCACGGCGATAAACTGACTATTTTTGCATGCCGAATCAATTTTCTTCCGGATATTATGCGGAAGGCGTATATAGATGATGGAAGCCTTGCCACGCATTCCTAAAACTCGATTTTAAGCGAGGAAATCATTTCCTGAGTTAGATTTCATTTTTTAAGCCATTTTCCCCAATTTCCTCCTGGATAATGTCTCCGATATATTGTTAGATATGGTCCCTCTGGACTGTTCCAGCTAGCTTTGTGACTTCCAGACTTGTGGGAAGTACTGTTGTTGTAATGGAATTTTCTGATATTTTTGGTACTGCTTTTTTTGCTGGATTTTATTGTGTTCTTGTTTTTTTGAAATGAAGATGGGCAGTACTTTTTCAACCGCCACTTTATTTCTATTTGCGTCATAACCTCCAGGATATTTTGCCACAAGATTTTGAAATCATCTTAAGTGTTCCTAATTTCTTGATGAGAAGTGTCATCCAAGCTCTTAAAAAGTAATGAGGTCCCCCGCGAAATCAACATACCATCTGGATATTGCAGTCATTAATCTTCTTTCTCTTGGGTGTCGACGGAAGAACATTTTTTTTCGCTACAGGTTTTTTTGTGTGTGCATTTTTTTTTTCGAGCCCCATTTCGTTTAGTACTTGTTTGACATCCCATGGACTAGACTGGAAGAACAGAATTCCTTCACACTGTAGACAGATGTTCCGAATAATATGAAAACAAATGGCGAAACATAATCTACACGGACATGAAGCAAGTTCAGAGAGTGACTATGGGGGTTTCTTAGCGGAAATATTTTGATATTTTTGATCCGATGTTGAAGAAATTTGGTAGAAATCAAGACCAGGAAAAAATTATAATTTTGCTCTAATAAAATAGATCTCCAAAAAAGTTCAGAAGCAAATTCACTAAGGATTTTACAAAATTGTGCAAAATCTCCCCCAAGAATTTATCTAATTTTAAAACTGAAAAACGTACCTTCGAAATGAAAATCAGGATGGATAAGCAAAAAGCGCTGACAATGCAAGATTTCATTGCGATAATTAACAATACGGGGTATAAACCCAGGAAAATGAGACGATTATATATGGAGGATTTTCTCAAAGCTCCGAAATTGGGATGATTTCTGAGTCGCACCAAATTTGCTGACAATGCGTATCCATTTTCGGTCGATACCCTCTTTTCGCATGCATATTCCAAATCGATGTTTAAAAAAAAAGCTAAATCAGTCAGATTTTCTGCTATTTACTGTCAAAAGCCTCTTTCACTTGAAGTCAACCATATTTTTTAAAATACAGTATTCATTTAATTTCGAGCATTTGACCTTGTTGACCCAAAAAAAGATTCGGTTCAGACAGTCCATAAGTCTTTTCCAGATCTCAGGCCTCATTTGCGCCACCGAAACTCGTTAAGAAAATTTGAAAACCAACGCCTGTCTTTTCCGAACGAAGGATCTTAACAGTCTGTCATGGATTCTAAAAGTAGACTTTTTTCCTTTTAAATTTCAAAAAATGAAAAAAAAATGAAAGAGATCTAAAAATAAATCCTCGAGGTTCCGAAAATCGGAGAGAAGTGGATGAACTCACTCCGCGAACATTTTTGACTTGCCTCGGTTCAGTTTATACCTGAGGAAGATGTTTCTTAATCTCAGAGGTTGTCATCTGAAAGATGGATTTTTCGTTCTTCCAACAATTCTAGACCTCTGACGAGTATTGAAACATCTTCCACGTATAAAGGATCCCTCGATTTTCGAAGGATATTTCAGGTGAACCATCGTCCTCGAAAACTCGCTCGGATGTCCCGCCGCATTCCTGCGAAAGGTTTTTGTTTCGCATAATTAGTACTTTAATGGAATTGAAAGCACCTGTGGGTGATCCACGGGTATGTGGTCTATGTGGTACTCCAACAAGCTAACAGACCGAAAAGAATGCTTTTACTTACTTTTTCTAAATTGCTGGGCTGGAAAAAAGTCGAAATGGAGACATTCTACAAGAGGAAACATTTTAAACGTCACCAGAACTCATTTAAAAGATAAAACTGATCGTCTTACATTTGCAGGGGTAAATTTTTTAGTTTGGAGAAAATATCCGATTCTTTCATAACATATAAGGAAATACCAAAACCCCAGCAATATTTTGGAAGGCCATCATGGAAAATATTCAAGCGCTTTTTTCAGAATAATTCTTTTTTGCATTTCCAGTGATTCAATTCACAAATGAGGGACATATTTGCTAATTTATTTCCAGAAAATACTTGGGGCTAAATTTTTGAAATTCTTTCCAATTTTTCATCTTTTTTCAATTTTATTGTAGTCATATGATATGGCTACAACTTAAATAGCACTTTGGAGTGTTCCATTGTTATTCCTTGTTCCATTACACTTTGTTGAGTTTAGTGTGAAACTGCGCTTAACATTCCATTGATATCCAGAATGCCTTTCTAATAAATCATTCTCATTTCCTTCATTTGCTGCACAACAAAGTATGTCACCACCAATCAAAATCAGTTGATTTGTGCATTGCTTGACCTTGGTTGCACAAGTCTATAAATACAAATTTTATCTGTGCTGGAGCAAGCTTACAGTTGCTGGACCTCACCGCAAAATGTTTTTGTTGTCTCTCTGCTCTGCAACGTATTATCTACCACTGTGTGAAATAGAAAAGCAATGAAGAATTCATATAAAAATAACTCATTGGAGTTTTGTTTGTACTGTACTCTAAAAGCACACATACAACAATTTAAATCTCCAAGACACCTGCCTCTATTTTGGTTGAACAAGTTTTCCACAGCAGCAGAGTGAAATTGTCTGGCTAAAAATTAGAACGATCAAGGACATTAACTTGTTCTTGCCAATTTAGGAAAAAATTGTGAAATTTACATCCTTAAAAATCCATTACAAATTGCGGATTATTTTTTTTAATTTAAAATTAATTTCTGAATTTATAGCTGTCATGCTTGAGGGCATTTTTTTTTATTCAGGTAGCAGCCGAACTATTGTTAGGTAGTAACTGATGTGCAATGAAATAAAGTACTTTATATGCGATTTATGCATATTTTTTTCTGCGCCCAAAACTGTCAAATCCACTGGGTTCAACACAAAGATTAAGCAAAAACGACAGGCCTTGCTCA
Organism: Notodromas monacha; assembly: GCA_905338405.1. NCBI lineage: Eukaryota > Metazoa > Arthropoda > Ostracoda > Podocopida > Cyprididae > Notodromas > Notodromas monacha. Next base: position 11,204 of record CAJPEX010001398.1, on the reverse strand, counting down.
ATGACTTGCATGTTATTGATGGAGGGACAAAAAAATCCCAGGCCGAATCCAAAATTGCCCATGAAAAAAAAACCCCATCCTTCAGTTGTGTGCAAGATGAAAAACCTCCGACACGTTGTCATGACAGACACGAAACAAGCTGAATAAGTTTCTGTGAGGATGAATGTAAGGATGAGCGAAAGCCGGATGGCAAGGCGCCACGAAACGACCTCATCGCCCCAAGAAAGTCAGGAATGCGGGGGGAAATTTGCAAGTAAAGAAAGGGGAAAAAGCGAAGAGAGAAAAATAATATCGATTTCCATTTGAATATAAAAAATATAAACAAGAGAGTTGAACGTATGTGATTCTATACTGATGAGTCTTTGACGTCACATCGTCGCCACCACACAGTAAATAAATATATATGTGGCGCAACGCTTTTATTAAAGCGTCGAAAGGGCCAATATTAATGACAGCCTTACGAGGCCTTCTTAACTGTCGCCCACGGACCCTAAGGAAAGCGGTAAACAAGTACACTAGAATATTTTGCGTGGGCTCAAGGTCGAAGTCGACGTCGATGACGAGAACCAGTGACTTTGTAAGAGCAGTAAAATCTATTTTTATGCGCTTATCGCGATTCCGCTCCAAACGACAAGAGGTCGGTGTTTTATCTTTTCGAATCTGAAATTAATGTTTGCATATTTTGGAGCCACTCTGATTTTCTTCGCGAAAGCGTTTATAAGAAATAACGCGAGTCCCAACATTTTCAAAATATGATTTATGCTATTTTTTGAAATGTGTCAGTAAGATTTTCAAACTTTTCAGCAGAATTATTTTCTATCATTCCTTTTAAAAAAAGAAAAGATCAAAGAAAACAGGCTATTTTGTGAAAATCTCGCATCATTTCGATGCCAATTTTCTTAATTAAATTCCGCTATATAATTTTTGACTAATTTTCAGCGATCAATTTTTTTCTAGTTTCCACAAAAAAACACTTTCCTCAGGCAAAAATCCAAAATGCTATAAATGATGAATCTTGAGTTTCAGTGTAAAATTTAAATGAAAATGAAGCCTCAGTATTGTATACAATATAATAAGCTATGCCAATTCTGGGCTGAAATCATGCAACGAAACTTTTATTTTCAGGTTCGATAAACATATTGGAGTTAAAACCAATGTAATGAACTGTATTTTTAAATTGAGAAAAATTGCCTTGTGGTCCCCTGTCTTAGTGAAAACTAGTTGATACTTTAAAAGAGAGCCTCTTTATATGTGTTTATTTCTCTTGTAGTCTGTGAAAATAAAGACCTCACGTAACCCAAATATAAAAAATAGTTGAACACATATGGGTTCAATTCGATGTATTTCTCAACTTTTAATTGTTCCGGTTTATTAACACTAAATTAAATTCTGAACAAAGCGGTATCTCCTACAAAAGAATAGAATGCTCAGCTTTAATAACATTTTTGTTAGAATCTAAACTCAGTTGATCGGGAACAATTTTCTTGCATGAAATGTCCTCGAAAATGTGATGTAAAATATCCACGTAAAGGTGCTCTATTCTGCTTCAAATATACCCTAGAAAAAAAAAGATGCAGGTGCTTCTCTGAATAATGATACACCCTGTTATGTGGGGAGATTGACCTACATTCACGTCGAGACCATGAAATAAAAGGATTAAGAACCATTGTCGTGGTTGAGGGATTTTATGATATTTTAAAGCCCCATATATATATATGTCGTTCATCTCAGGCAACAAAAGGCAGATTTTGGTTCCAGCACTATTAAATAAGACGGGAGATGAAAGAAGGCAAAGGCTTGTATTCGCGAGAAGTACGGAACAAAATCTGAAAAGCTTCCTCTCGGATCTTTATTCTTATTCTTAATTTTTTTCTCTTCGCCATGCAACCAGAGAACATGTTATTTTTTTCCGAAGTCGACATTTTGAATGACAGGTCCTCCGAAAAGGCAAGAGACGTGTGACTCAGAATGTGCCTGGATCTGATTTTTTTTTCCTCCCCGTCGTTGCGTGAACCCCGATTTTCATCTTCAACCCCGAATATTCCGAAGCATAATAACAAGGATTCTATGTGCCGAAAGTCAGCGTTTTGTCTCCCTCTTGCGTTGACATGTGGTACGAATAATTTGGCGAAATCTGTCAATTTCGGTTGTTTCAGATCAGAAGAAAAATATTCCACATGCCCGAAGATTCGGGCGATGTCTTCAAAATGTTTTTTCGGGAAAAAGCTCAGTTTTGAACACCGAAAAATATCATAATAAGCATCATACATTACAAGGCAGAAAACCCGCCAGGGGTCGAATTTTTCATTTAGAATTCTGAAAAACTGCTGCAGAAAAACCAATGATTTAATTCTCAAGAGTAGATGCAACGGCGAACACAAGAAATATCCAGTCTTTTCTTGCTTCACTGAATCTGTCGAATTTTCTGCTAGCTATAGCATAGGAAATGTTAGCAGATGAGATCATGCCCAAATATGGCCTAGAAGAACATTTATAATAATAACAATACTGTATATTTCTTTAATAAATATTGTAATATTCATATGATTCGTGTTTTCAGAGGTGATGATGTTTTGAAATGCGAAATTGATAATCTGATGAAATTTTATATCCAACCAAATATTCATCAGCGACTTTTCCATGTACTTTAGTCTTGAATATCAATGATTTCTCGAAGAAAAAGGCAATTTTGCGAAGTAAATCTGATCAATGTTCGATCTGCAGTAGAACTTTTTTCGGCACGATTTTCGAACTTCGCAAGAATATTTATTTTATTTCATCCAGTCTGATTCACCTGATGCTAGCAAATGATTTTCCGAACTCTGGAATTCAAGTTCACCGACAAAAACGAGATCCGAAAAAAGATGGAATCTTGTTGAATTTGAAACGCTTCTTACTTCGGTACCTTCATGCTTAAATGCATGAAGGGAACTTTTATAATTAGTTCCAAGCCCGGTATTACTCCCAACAGAAGGTACGACGACAAGACAAAAGAGATTCGAAGTTTCACGAAACTTCTATTACATGTTCTGTCAAGAAGGAGACACAAGAAAGATACAGAATAAAAAAAAGGTCTCCCAACTTGACGGCAGTCATTATGCACATATGAAGAGCAGCACAATGTATGCGATCCACTTGGGCGCGGACATCTTCATTCAGCGAGGTGTCATTAAGTCACAGAGAGCACAGCAGGGAGTTATTCGCGGGTCATTCGACTTTCCGTGTGCCAAAGTTTATTGCAACTTTCTGCCATTCGTCACGCATTTGAAGCGAAAACTCACCAAGTCGTCCGGACGACAGGGACCTTGCTATTATCCTATTTTTAACTTCGTGAATATCAAATCCATCTATTTTTAGTAAATAATATAGACTTCATGGTGCGTTGAAAATATTTAATACATTGATTGATACTTCCAGCATCCACAAGACGCATTATCAATTTTTTCACAGAAAATAAATCACAAAAGGCATAGGAATGCATAACAATCACAATAATGTAATTATTTTATTTTAAAAAATTGCAGCATAGGGCAATCACTGAGATCAAATTGGAACATGAGGTCTTCAGCCTATTCTCCAAGTTTTTGACAGATGAAAAATTTTCGGAAAAATTTTCCTGTGAGAAAAAAAAACCCCCATTGGTAAGAAGCATAAAATCAATACACAGAAACAGCCTTTCTGCTTGGGCTTGAGAGATTGTGCAGCTGCCAAAATCCATGACAGCAATACATCCAATCTGACATGAAGTCATCAAAAGATTTCAAGAAAATCTTTGCATCAATTGTGTATTGTAAACCTCTTGCATACTTTCTGCAAAAACAACATGTTTGCTCTATTTAGGAATTGAATCCCACATGCACCTACCAATATTGCTGTGTATTCATTTTCTATAAAAAAAATAGTGAGGTCAAACCTTGGCTAATATCCAGAATTTTTAAGTGCAATGCCCAATTTTGCGCAGGTCAGCTAAGATTTGGGAAAGTAATTTTTTTTATCAAATTTTTGAGAAATCCAAGTCTTTGAAAGATCAAATTTTACTATGGAATAGAATGCCTGGCATAAGCAAATATTTTAGAGAATTTCCAGATAATAAAAAAGACAAGATTTCAACATACAATTTCATCCATAAAAATTTTGCGGGAAATGGGAAATATTTTTTGCTATTTTCAAGGGTTTGAAATTGCGTTTCACATCCTCAAAAAAAGGACACTCTTGAGTTTAATTCCTGACAAAAGCCATCGCGGTTCCTTACATATAAAAAACGATAATGACAGTAACGTGTCGAGAAAGACATTTTATATAAATCTAAAAAAAAGAGAGAACCCAGCTTGGATGCGGGTCCGGTTGTTACTCAGGATTTCCGACTGGAGGATTTAAACCGTCCTAGGAGCCGCCCTTCGTAAAAGCCTAGGGGGAGGGCTTCGTCCCCATGACCTCACCGTTCACTTAGCGCAAAACACGAAGTAAACCCCCAAAGGGTGTGTTAGATGGGTACTCGACCCAAGACAGCAGTGTCCCGAGCCTCACTATAAACCCGCATTAGGGATCCCGTATCACCCGTGCCAAAGTTCATTGAAACGATGTGCGCGATTTACTGCTTCCTGACCCGAGTCCTCAGTTAATGTTGCGTGCGGCATTATTTTTTCCGTCGTTTATTTTTACAGTTTTAAACACACGAGCTCTTATACGCAGCAGTTAACTCTTTTCTAACTTTTCTATATATCTTCGTTTTGCTTTACATTCGGTAAAAAGTCTCAACAAGCTGGGAGACTTAAACTATCGGATAAAGCTGATGATGCTTGAAATTTTTTGGCTCGACACTTTTATCGGAGCGATTCGCATTTGGCCAAAAATCGTCAATATAAAACATTGGCATTGTCCCCTAAATAAGTAAATAAACTTTACAGCATGCTCCAACCGGAGGTCGTATATATGTTATCCTGCAAAAAATCCGTGAACTGAGAATTTGTAATTCGTCAAAGTTTTATTGTGTTATCGATTGTGTTGAATATTTTTTTTTTGAGCGACTTCGCTGGGCGTTCATGTTTCAGAAAGCTGCTGAAACTTATTTTTGGTGGGATCTAACAAAGTTGAACAAGATTCTCTACAAAAATGTATTGCATTTTCCGCCTCGATATTTGCTGAAATAATTATTGTACTTAATAATCTCGTCAGCTTTTTATTTCGGATTCATCGTTTGCAAGAAAATCTCTTTGATGGGATTTTCGGGCTCAATCAAACAATTTTATGCGTGGAATCAGCACAAAAGCTGCCCTGAAAACAATTTTCTTCCAACTTCTGATCTAAAATCAGCATGAAAAAATAAGCATATGCTGTAAAACTTCAAGTCGCTGTTTGTTTATTTGATTACAAGGCTGTTTTCCCCTGAAATAAATTTTATTATCATTGCCTGTATTCCCAAGGAATTCCTTGAAAATTTATCGAGTTTCCCTGTGTCCCCAGCAAGTAAGCAATAAAANAAAAAAAAGAGAGAACCCAGCTTGGATGCGGGTCCGGTTGTTACTCAGGATTTCCGACTGGAGGATTTAAACCGAGGATCCTCGGCGGGAAGCATTTTCGGATCCCCCTCCCGAAGCAGGGGTACTGGAGTGGCAAGTGAATCGCGTTTTGTGCTTCATTTGGGGGTTTCCCACACAATCTACCCATGAGCTGGGTTCTGTGCAGTGTCCCGAGCCTCACTATAAACCCGCATTAGGGATCCCGTATCACCCGTGCCAAAGTTCATTGAAACGATGTGCGCGATTTACTGCTTCCTGACCCGAGTCCTCAGTTAATGTTGCGTGCGGCATTATTTTTTCCGTCGTTTAAAAAATGTCAAAATTTGTGTGCTCGAGAATATGCGTCGTCAATTGAGAAAAGATTGAAAAGATATATAGAAGCAAAACGAAATGTAAGCCATTTTTCAGAGTTGTTCGACCCTCTGAATTTGATAGCTATAAAGCTGATGATGCTTGAAAATTTTTGGCTCGACACTTTTATCGGAGCGATTCGCATTTGGCCAAAAATCGTCAATATAAAACATTGGCATTGTCCCCTAAATAAGTAAATAAACTTTACAGCATGCTCCAACAGGAGGTCGTATATATGTTATCCTGCAAAAATCCGTGAACTGAGAATTTGTAATTTGTCAACGTTTTATTGTGTTATCGATTGTGTTGAATATTTTTTTTTGAGCGACTTCGCTGGGCGTTCATGTTTCAGAAAGCTGCTGAAACTTATTTTTGGTGGAATCTTACAAAGTTGGGCAAGATTATCTACAAAAATGTATTGCATTTTCCGCCTCGATATTTGCTGAAATAATTATTGTACTTAATAATCTCGTCAGCTTTTTATTTCGGATTCATCGTTTGCAAGAAAATCTCTTTGATGGGATTTTCGGGCTCAATCAAACAATTTTATGCGTGGAATCAGCACAAAAGCTGCCCTGAAAACAATTTTCTTCCAACTTCTGATCTAAAATCAGCATGAAAAAATAAGCATATGCTGTAAAACTTCAAGTCGCTGTTTGTTTATTTGATTACAAGGCTGTTTTCCCCTGAAATAAATTTTATTATCATTGCCTGTATTCCCAAGGAATTCCTTGAAAATTTATCGAGTTTCCCTGTGTCCCCAGCAAGTAAGCAATAAAAATCGCTTTGAAGTTCGGAATTTTTCCGGGCGATTTGCAATACAATTCTGTCCTTGAAACAACGTTCAGAGGAAAACGCATTTTTTCACTCCACTGCAGCATTTGATTGCTCAAACTCTCTCTCTCTCTCTCTATCTATTCGAATCCCCGTGAAAATCTCATGCTGAACCTCTGAAATTAAGTGATCAACATTCTCTTCGAATCAATGAGCGATAGGAAAATTCTTGGAGTAAGAGATCCGTGAGTGACACTTGGAAACATCTGGCGAAGTTCCAAGACAAACCGGAACTCGCTTTTTTTTTCTTCTTCCGAGTCTATCTCACAGACTATTTTCTCTCTTGAATATAAATCCATTGAAAAACAAAATCCACGCAGATAAAAAAGTAAAAGTCTCGCATAAAATGCTAGAATATCTGGTTTCCGATGCACAGGTGCAAGTGCTAATTGCCGGAAATGAAAGAATCCAGAACCCGGCATTTTTTTAAAATACAAACTGCGCAGCTTCTTGGTTGTCATCCTCGTGTCGCGGACATATACAAAACACTCCGGTGTGTTTACTGTCTTTGATTTCTACTTTTAAAAACTTGAAACAAAAAATGTCTTGAACCCATATGTCTGAGCATGTGGCATGACGTAATTCGAACGTAGTTTTTATTACGCAGTTTATAGTAAACTTCGAATGCTCTTTGATACAAAGACTGGCGCAGAATCCCGGCGAGAATTCTGAAATACTCTACTTGGTTTCCACATAAATTAAGGCATGAGCTGGACTTTTCGAAAATATTTTGATGAAGCTTTTTTATCACATTTTGGACGGAAAAATAATCCGCATTTTTAAACTTGAAACGGAGTGTGTGAAACAGGTATCTCTGTTATTTTTTCTAAGCGGAAAAATTCCAAACTTCCAAACGATTTTTATTGCTTCCTTGCTGTGAAGTGTGGACACGAAAAATTCGTCCGAAAAAGTCTCTAAATTTTCAACGAATTCCGTGAGAAATACAGTCCAGGCGATTATAACATGCATGGTTTCGAGTAAAATCATCCTTGTAATCAAATCAACCAACAGCGACTAAAACTTTCACGACGACATGCTTTTAAATTTTCGTGCTATTTTTTTGTCATGTTGATTTTAAATCAGAAGTTTGATTGAAGTCGTCTTGAAGGTAGCTTTTGTGCTGATTTATTAAAAAACTTTGTACAACTAATAAATAAACTTTCAGTATTTTTATTCGCTAAACGTGGAACGATTTTCTCTCTATTTGCATGATTTGATTACATCAGTAATAGTTTTCAAAGCCTATTTATTTCCGTGAATCGAAGGAAATTCATTTAATGTACAACGAGACGAAAACTTTATTGCACTAAGGGTGTTTCAAGTTACATTCTTAATAATCTATATTAATAATTCCCAATAAAAAAGCCCATTTATTTCCGTAAATCGAAGGAAATTCATTTAATTTACACACGACGCACACTTTTATCTGACTGAGGGTGTTTCATGTCACATTCCCAATAACATGGACTGAGCTACGAAATAAATAATGCAACTTCTTTGGGGGGTGGAGATTGATTGGACCTTGAAAACAGTGGAAATGGGACCTGCAACAGGATGTTGGCACCAGGAATGGTACCTAACTCATCCCCCAAGGATGCATCTTCTGCTTGCTACAGCAGCACCAGCACAGCAGCAGCAATGTATATAGTCAAGGATACACGAAAAAAAAAATAAGAGAAAGGAAAGAAGAAGAAAAAAAAACTATGGGCAGTCTCCATTAGATCTTTTCTCTCTTATTCTCTGCACACACCGTGCAGCAGAAAGCAGAGCAGTTTCTAGAGAGGAAGAAAAAGCCGTTTCCCGGGATCTGATTGCGGCGCCAGAAAACGACGCCATAAACGGGTTGGAGGACTCGGGCCTTGGCAATGTTCGTGAGGCCACACGCAGCAAACAGGGCCCATTGTGAACACGACGACGACGTATCTTTAGGTTGTCGAACTTACACAGGGCAGGGAAAAAGTAAGTAAAAATAAAAAAAACCGTGACACTGCTTTATCTCGAGATGAGACGACGAACGATTTAAATTTCTCGGCGATTTTGACAAGCCGAAACGCCGATATTAAGGCATATACGATCACATCTATGTGATGGATTTCCTGTCCGACTTTTTTTTTTTTTGAATTCAAGGACGAGGTGTTTTACGGGTAAAAATTCTTTATTTGAAGACCATTCGGAAAAAAATGATCTTGAAATAATCTGTGATTCCGACAGGAGCGTCATTGCAAAATGAAAATTTCCAAATTTTTGGCGCTTCGAAAAAATGGAAAGACGACGAACGATTTAAATTTCTCGGCACTTTTGACAAGCCGAAACGCCGAGATTAAGGCATATACGATCAGATCTATGTGATGGATTTCCTGTCCGATTTTTTCCCCGGAATTCAAGGACGAGGTGTTTTACGGGTAAAAATTCGTTAATTGAAGACCGTCCAAAAAAAGATCTTCAAATGATCTTTGATTCCGACAGAAGCGATCATTGCAAAATGAAAATTTCCAAATTTTTGGCGCTTCGAAGAAATGGAAAGACGACGAACGATTTAAATTTCTCGGCGATTTTGACAAGCCAAAACGCAGAGATTAAGACACACGATCAGAACAATGGGATGATTTACAATTTGTTTTTTCGGATTCAAATGAGGATTTTAGGGATAAAAGTCAACCCCTTTTGCATTACTAAAGATCACTCAGGAAAATGCATACTCGGAAAACAGACAAAACACAGCCCAATGATTCAGTCCGAAGCATCATATTCCAGAAATTAATTTCCATCAACATTTTTCCGAATTTTCGGCGCTATGAAGAAATAGAAATACAATATTTTAAGATGAGGATATTTTCGGGGGAACAGATTCTCACATTCACCGCAAATCACCTTTTTCCGGAATATTGGAAGACTTACATAACTGCTTAATAATGCTTGAATTTCAATCATCTCGAACTCCAAAAAAAGTCACGTCAACCCTGTCCCAGCTCATGATATCACAAAATAAAAAATCATAACATGAAATAAGTAATAGAAGCTTCTTTCAGGGAGAAAATGTGGAAAATAGTCGAAACCCTGTGATTTTCTTTTTTGTGTGTCTATTTTCTTGAAATTTTTTATGATGACGGCGACACATTCACAAATATCGTGCTGTACTTGAATCGGCTAATATGAAAACCAAATATATTTTTTTCTTTTATTCCAGGGCCAGTGTGCAATGCCACGTTCGACTCGGTCATGTGCTGGCCGACGACCGAGGCTGGGTCAACCAAATATCTGCCTTGCCCGCAGACATTCAAGGGCATCGTGCCCGGAGGTCAGTTTCCAATTCCTGTGTGTGCCTTGAATCCGAAGGAAGGGTGTCTCTCCAGATTCATCACACTATACACATCACTTCTTGGGGGAATTTTCAAAAGTTGTATCCAGAAAATTGAGATCCGAATTATTTTCGACATGCTTTTTTTTTTAAATAAGACAATTCAGATTATAGACAGAATTTCCCTCGAGAAAGACAGAAATGGTGTCAGATATACTTTCATTGCGAACTCTCATGTTGACAACTTGAGTGAAAACAATGTAGAATGATCCATCAGAAACTATGCATTTGGTTCTTACTTGTATTATGCAGATTTTGTCGGAAATGAAGTTCCAACGAGAAAGAGTGAGATGAAATTATTTGGTTATGAGAAATGAAACAATTTAATAAGCTTGGCTACGGTCAGGGCAAATCACCCAAGTTCCAGATTGTTATATTTTTTTCAGGTAAAAAATCACAAATATTTCACAGAATTTTTGAGCAAAAACAGTTAGTCAAAATTTTTATCACACAATCAAGCGAAAAAGTCAGTAGACACTTGAAAGGTCTGCTCAGGTCAAAATTTGGAGATTGAATGTGTGTTTTTTTTTAGGTCAGAACTGACCATTATATTTTGCAAAAAAAAGCAGGAAGAGAATTTTGTCCTTGTGGACTTTTGCAGATTTCAAAGTAAGAGTCCTCGGACAAAGTCAGGAATATATATCTGTGGAAACTCAAGGTCAACTCAATGCAGTCCCACAAGATTCCTGAGAGGATTAGAGTTCTTCGCTAATATCTGAAACTTGTAGTTCGAAACAGCCCCTAAATTGATTTTTGACACATTTCAGTATTGTTTAAATAGGCAAATAATTTATCCAATTATAGATTTTTTTGTACTGTGAAGAAAAATTTTGAATCAAAGGTCAATGAACTTTGACTAACGTACATTCTTTTTTGTTCCAGCCTCACTGACATGAATGAGGCCAGAATATTTTGATTGATCATTGCAAAAATCTTTCAATTTTAATTTAATTAGGCAGTTCCCGAATTTGGCAGCTTGTTGTAATGAGCAGAGGTTTTTCAAACCGAGATGTAAACTAATACTGCAGTAGTAATTTATTCTATATTGAGGTTCTCCATCACGCAGATTTTTGTAAAATCCAATGAAATATTCACGCAATAACTTGTTATCCAGGAAATACTCGGGTTTGTTTCCAAGACCT
>CAJPEX010001397.1:0-58935 GCA_905338405.1 Notodromas monacha | reverse complement strand
TTGCAAAACACAAACCTCGGTTCGTCCTCGAAATATACAAGTCCTTTCTTGGGAAGTATTTCTCGCCTGGCATCAGATTCACTCATTTTCTGATCACTTCCTCAGGGCGCCACAGTGGCTAGGTGCAGCTCGGACCATTAGAAACACGAATTCAAGCGCATACACACGCGACTGACGCACGTTAACTGCAAAGAATTACAAAACCCTCATCACTTCGATCCAATTTCAGTTTAAACTCCTAGAACTCGCGCGACGGTTATGAGTTAACTGCTGTTGGAACACGTGGGGGAATTAATCGTCAGGGGTAGAACTAACGACGGGAGACGTATTTAGAGTTTCATAGAGAAACCATTAGATGTCGTTGTTGATTTTTCATACAGCAAGAAACTCAACATACATCCCGTGGTAAGCAAAAATCAAGGTAAAATATTTCTCCAGTGATTTACTTTAGGATTCTCCATGTAAGCGGCTCGTTTTTGAACGTCATCGAAAATTTGTCCATCAAAGAAGCATGCTACGTTGTACAGTACATCATTTTAATTTTCCTTTCCGTGGAGGGAACCTCCTGATGTCTCATTATGTTCAGAAACAACGTCCATAGCTCCATGGAGTGCGCGCCAATATTTGAAAACGGTTGCATTGCATTGGACAGCCAGTCTATAGTTTGAATTAAATTTACAGTACTGAACTTGAACGGAGTGCTTAACACATCGATTACCCCAAAGCGGAGTGTATACCTTCAGTGTGCTGTGATCTTCAGGCGCAGCAAATGCCACTATACTGTAGTTCACTAAAGGTGACCCAACCCACCCTGGTTGAACCCTGTGAACGCTATGCAACAGCGACCTCCATGGGAAATGAAATGAAGTATTCATCATTCATTCTATGAATGCCATCTACAATTCTACAGGATGGAAATGCAAGCATAGTTTTGATTAACAACCATGGCGTGTAACAAAACTGTGGTGCATATACTGTACATGGTGAAAGAGATGGAAGAACATGCTTTTATTAATTCGTATATTTCCTACTTCGGCGGATGCTACTGGATACTAAATTGGCAATTAGTATTTGAATGCTTTCATATTGTTCACATTCCTTTTCGAAGTTTTTTACCCCTGTAAAATGTTAGTGTGACTTTCTGTAGTAGTGCTTTGTAACTGTGCATACTACTCCATGATTGAGTAAAATCACTGGTGTTTATTTTCATACAGAGAATATCCTGGTAGACAAGATTATTTTACCCCTGTAAAATGTTAGTGTGACTTTCTGTAGTAGTGCTTTGTAACTGTGCATACTACTCCATGATTGAGTAAAATCACTGGTGTTTATTTTCATACAGAGAATATCCTTGTAGACAAGATTATTGGAGAGAGAGTCCACATGTACAGGACCAAGTTCTTGCTTTTAGGTCAAGTTGGCTGTGCTCTATCTGCACACATGCAATCCTCATCAGAAATTCACATAAACTTTCCTAATTGCAATCTTAGGGTTGTAAAGGAACCCTTATAGGGCTTCATCAAATCAGCAATGTCAATGAAATTTTTAGTTTAAATTGTTTCATCATTTAACTGCATCAGAAGGCAAAAATCCTAGTGCAAATTTCTCCAAGGGAAATATCTTCAGGTGCCACAGTCTTTCCAATGATGAAATTATATGTTTAGAAATTCATGCAACATAACATGTTTTCAAAATTCAGTGAAATCAGAAACCTCTTTTTGTAGGAAAATCATCCAATAGTTTATTCGTAAACCTTTCCTTACAATGGTGATTCGAAGAACAATCACGCAAACACGCTTCAGGAATCTCCTAACCTAGGAAGTGGTTAGGCTCTCAAAATAAGATCCTCCTGCTGAAGCTCAGCCATTGAACCTTTTTCTCTTTTACGATTTCCCCTAGCATTCAAGGTTGGATTCTCCTAATAAAACACAGAAAGCATCTCTATTCACTCAAAGGTTGAAGCATTCCAAAATTGTGCTTGGCAGCCACACACTGTTCGCGACTGAAAAACTACGACCAGAGAAATGGAACAGGGAGAGAAACAACTCAGATAAAGCTCAGTTATCCCGGGGGTCCAACACAGCCTGGTTTCGACCTCGAACGGATCACGGAACAGAAGGAAGTTCGCTAAGCAAAAAAAATTAATAAATGGCCACTACACCTTGGCAGGATTGTTGAGACTATGGCACAGGATTCGCACTCAACCCAAAAATAAATAAATAAATACACCACGGGGGTTCACGCTGTCCGAACACAAAAGAAAAAACAGCAGAATTACGCACTGATTACTCTCGTCACTGACGACACAGTCAAGAAAAACATTCAATTGTCCTAAGATTCCGTCTCCACGACCGATCGGTCAAAAAGATATACCACCAATATTTCAAGAAACAAATGCGATTTTTTTTTTCTTCAGAAAATCTGCGCTCGTCTTCCCTTGAGTTGATGCGCGGACAAAGGATTTTTTAAAAGGAGATATACGAATTACACCCGGCCGTCAATACTGCATTGGATACACTTTCTTTTTTCTCAACGACGGCTGGAAGAAAACTTCCACGATTCAAAGTTTCAAACATCAATTTTGATAAGTTTCATTTCCATTTTTGATAACAATTCGATTCTCGGTTTCCTTTATTGCTGAGTATTTTGTTTTCTCGAGATGAATGAGGAATCACACTAAAGAAATTAATTTGGAAACAGAAGACGCATCAAATTTTTGTTGAGGGTGATTCACGAGGTACTAGACCAACAGAAATGTTTTACAGCATTTCAGGCAGTCAAGGATACGAGAAATCAAATTCTGTCCATCATCGCAGCAAACATGTTGAATTTCGTAGAGGAAATGAAACATTTTCGAAGCATTTCCAGTGAAAATTCTTGTCATATTTACCACTAATTCAACGTACATCGAAGAGAATTTTGGATATGAGCATTTCGAAATTTTCCCTAATTCCTCGAAGTTGAAAAATATACAGTATATATATTTTTTAATGGAAAAAACCTTACTTTCCCAGAAGCTGAATGAGGTTTTTCCAGTTAATAAGAATATTTCCAACTGTTTTTTTTAAGTTCCCATCTTCCTGTATCACAAATCACGCGCTCAAAACATGCATAAACATTCTCGTTTTTTCAAGGGTCTAGTGGCGCGTGAAACACCCTGTAGAAAGGATTTCCATTTCTGGAAAAGATTCGATTCTAAGTTTTCTTAATTACCGAGCATACCAAGGTAAGCATGGGATCACACTGCAGCAATTTATTGCGTTGAAGACGCGTTTGCACAGATCACATCATGTAAACAGATTTGAACGTTTCACAACTACAAATAAAACACAAATATAAAACCTACACAACGACTGACTGACAGATAAAGGTAATTTTCTCCCCCTTTCAAAATTTCTCTTTTTCATGTATGCGCATAGTGGACATAAGCAAAGCAGCTTTGAGCGGTAGGAATGAGTCCCGTTTGTTCGTCGTTAAAACTTCCAAATGAAGGAAATCTTACTGCCAAAATATCGCCATGTATCGAGAAACAAATATCTTTCCCCTCACCCGTATTCGATGGAGATTTTTGCGCAAAAAAAGACTAGCATGATCTGTGAGTTCAGACTCCAAACTTTAATTTCATAATTTCTCAATTCACTTTTAATATATGTACTCGAGAATTGTTTACTCTGAACACGTTTACCATCTACCCCGATTTTTCGGTCTACGAAAGAAAAGCAGGACTGAAAACAGCAGCTAAAATTGGAAATGATGCACAAACGTAAGTCTAATGTCAAGGAACTGAGCACATAATTTAACGAAGAATCTTCAACAACGGTGCATCTAATATTCCACATCAGAGTCAAATTTGAAACTAATCGTTGCGTTTTGACTAAAACGATCATCCAAGAATAACGTGGCACTGATTATATCAAGTATAACATTTCAAATATCAATTATCTGAGCTCACAAAAAATGCTATAGCACGCTTCAAAGGAGATTCGCCTGTCTTTGCTAATCCTCTTCCGAGTCTTCGTGGTCAGAATGCAGATGCTCCAGGCCATTGCGCGGCAGAAGGTTGAGCGTGATGGCATGTTCTAGCAATGCCATGTAACAGAAAACGTACTGATCTGGCATTTGTATGGAGTGCGCTCTTTGCGAACGGATACGTTCTACAGTGCCTTTGATGTCGACAACACCTTCTTCAGCCAGGCGCTGGAGACAAATGTCCAGCGTACAAAACGTTCCTAAGATACGTAATCCAAAGAAAAAAAAATTATTATGAAGCTCTGATAGAAAAGAATGAAGCAAAATTTTCAAGACAAATACTTTACATTAAAATTTTTAGAACTACTTTTTCAGTGTAACAACCTTTTTCTCAAGTCACAGCAGAAAGCACATAGAGACATGTTAAAAAAAATCTCGGTATAACAAATTTCCCAATTACCAGTATAAAAGATGTTTCGAGCTTTTGAGGAATGTTTAATACATTTATAGGGGTAGAAATTCCCTGACCACAGCAGGCACAGTCTGAAATTTAAATTGTGAATGACATTCTATTAGCATTGATGGAAGCTGTGATCAATGAAAACATGCTGCCAAGTGATCCACAGATCATCCTCTCAAAATGAAGATATTGGTGCAACTGATGAAATGCATGATTGAAGATACTTTTTTTCAGATCACTCGGGTTTCCAAATTAAAATCTCAAAATGTCAGAAAATTAAGATCTAATTGACTATAGACAGGTCTGACGTGAAAATTTTCAATCATTAATTTTGAAGATCTCATAAAAAATTATTCAGTAAAAGAATTGTTTTCTGAAGCCCTAAAAGTTTGTTGAAACGAGATTTTACTGTCGTCGATAACAAAGAAAAATTGAATTGCTAACCTGTACGTCCTATCCCAGCACTGCAATGAACTAGAATCGGAGGCTTCTTCTCCCCAGTCCACCCGTAAGCATCACAAGATTCTTTGTCCATCCGACGAACTTCTTTCAGAAACGAAAGCATTGCGCTGGCTGATTCAGGCAATCCATAGTCAGGCCATGAAGTGAACTGCATATGGTGAACCTCTCTCGATTCCTCGGTCTAAATGAGCATTCGAGTTACATTTTCAAAAGACAATTCTCGATTTACGGAGTTGTGAAGTTCAACGATTTACTTTTTGGTTAATCACAGCAAAAATGGTATGCACGTAGTCGGCAGTACTGTCCACAGCCTTGTTCTCGACCCGAATGAATCCATAGCAGGCCGACGAACCTTCTTTCTCGGGCCAATACTGCCCACACTTGACGCGCCCGCGTTCCATAATACGGGTCGTCATGACCAGCACAAGCACCCTTTGCTCCCATATCATTCGCCAAAAGTCAGGGAAGGTTTTTTGCAGAGGGCCCTTTGAAGCAATTTTACCATTCAATCATCAGCACAAAAATTAAATGAAATTTCATTGAACAAATTTTAACGATAATGCATCCCACCTAAGGTTGACTATTCCCAGAAAACGTTTCAGAAATGATCTTTCTGAAAAAAATGTACGCTCCGAGCCTGATTCAAAACAAGTTTCGCAAATATTTACATTACTGCATTCAAATTCCACCTCTTCCAGATAGATGATCCTATGCTCGATTTTTTCCCTAAATTTTATTCATTAGTCATCATTGTCATTTCTATGAGCCAAAAACCATGTACAGTACAAGGACAGAACTATTTCGAGGTCGCAAGACTCCAGTTAAAAAAAAAACTGAATTTCATCAGCGGGTATTTCCCAATGACGAAACATTTGAAGAAAATCACATTTCTGAGCTTTCAAGGAAACGTA
The DNA here is from genome assembly GCA_905338405.1 of Notodromas monacha. Lineage (NCBI taxonomy): Eukaryota > Metazoa > Arthropoda > Ostracoda > Podocopida > Cyprididae > Notodromas > Notodromas monacha. The sequence goes on along the minus strand of CAJPEX010001397.1, from coordinate 53,133 downwards.
TCATAGAATGCGACGTAACATTACAGGTTTTTTTCCGTCCCATTCCTACGAAATATCGTTTGATTACAATCAGCGAACTAACACTTAACTTATCGTTAACTGTACTGTATATCAAAGATAACACAAGTGGAAAAGAAATACTGAATAAATGCTTTGTTTCATTCTTCTTTAACAAAAGATGAACGTATTACCTGAGAAAATATAAAAGCCTTCTTTGTCTTATAACCATCCACGTAGTTGGCATTGATGTAGTCGCTGCTAGGGTCGCCATCAATTTGTTCCAGCATAACACGGGTATGATCGTAACATAGCACATCCGTATAACGATTCTTCAACAAATTCTGCCTCTGTCGAGAAGCTTCAAAACTACCATTTAACGGCTTGGCCTTCAATTCACTGTATTCAGCGTAAATTCCCATTTTTCCACGACTTTTCACATGCTGCAGCAATTCTTGTAAAGTCATAGGGCTGGTTGATGAATCAGGCGTTTGACACGGTGAATTATCATTTGACTCGCTGTCACTCTGAGGTTCATCCCCGTTTGAGTGACCATTGGGAAGGACCAGACTAGCCTTTCCCCTCCTTGACTGTCCATTATCCATTGACTGTGCTGGAGCATCATCGTTATTTGCTGACACAACTGGAGGAAAATTCACTGAAGTGGGGGAATCAGTGCAAAACTCCGACGCCATGCTGCAGTTCGACTCCAACTTCAGACAATGTTTCAGCCAACGCTTGTGTTCTACTTCGCTTTCACCGCCCAGGTTTTTCGGCAAAGTATTCTCCGGAATGTGCCCTACCAACTGCGAATAGATGGAAGGGAATTCAAACCTAAAAGTTCGTGAGGCACAATTTCAGGCAAACGAACTCATGCGTTCACCATTTAGACTCGCAGTAATCACACAGGTAAGGATTAAAGGGATTGGTTTGCAGGCCGAATTAGGTGCAATGCATTAAAAAAAAGTTAATCTAACGTGAAAAAAACTCGTCAAGAATAATGCAATCATTGGAAAATAAATAAGGTTCGGCTTGATCTAAGAATAATCGCTTCCCGATGCACGGTTTCGACTCCACACCGCACCGTTTCATCGAAGAGAGTTTCAATCAATAGAAGATAAATCTTTTCGTCATTGCGAAAAAAACCCGGAGACATTTCCGAGTTGGTTCGGTGATCATAATCGCTCCCCATCAAATTAAGTTTACTTATTCGATGAAAATAAAAAGTATTGAATAGTAATGAATCAATAGCACACCTGTGGAACGCTGACAGTGTATACACGGTCCCGCAGTTTTTCCCTGACAAATAGTCGCAGTATTTTGAAAGGAGCTTTGAACCATAACGGAGCGGTGACTATCAAAACCTTCTTCAGACGAGCGGGATACCCACTCTTCAGCAACGTCAGTATGCGCTGACTAAGTTCGTAATCAAAATTGGAATATCTGGACTCCGTCATATCGTATATGAAAACTAGACCGTCTCTCTGAGTGGAAGGATCCTCCAGAGCTTTATCCAACTGATACACAACACCTTGTAATGTTGTTCGATGATCAGTTAATTGTGGGTAATGCAGGCTAGCCGTGAAGAGAGCTAATGTAGCTCCACTAATATCCTTTCCGGGAAGAATAGTGAATTTCCCACTCTCAAGTTCAGATTTTAGAGGATCGTCGAGCGGGTTGAAAAATGTTAGACCCTCTCGCTGCCTCGTTGTTTCATGCTGATGAAAAAGAACGATCGCCCGATCCACGTTGAACTTCCTTGCCATGAGGAATTTGACGGCTGTGTTCCATGATACTGGTCCCGCATTTCTTCGCTGACGTAGTTCGTTGATTTTGACCAGAAAATCCTTTGTTGCCTATAATTAATGCAATGCACACACTCACACCAGGCAAATCACACGACGCTGACAAAGTACATGCAACAAAATCAATACAAGCTCACCTGTTCCTCCACAGAGCTCAAGTTGCTTGACATGATCGGCCGACACTTCACTTACGACCGGTTAGTATCCCACTGGCACTCACGTAACGGTAGACGCTCATAATTGAGAAATATCGCAACCTGGTGATCAATTAATACATTTTACACGGAGCTTCCGGGTGACGCTGCGTTTATCGGCAGACTTCCGCAGGAGAGACGGTCTTTTCAGCATGCGTACTTCGTCAGTGAGGAACACCGTCATGCGTGTGAACTTTTGATGAAATCCGAGAGGGACGCTGGCTGTCATACACCAAGTACTCCATGTAGAAATTAATGGGAGTAAGAAAAGAGGCAAGCTGTCAACTAAAACTGCCAATGCCAAAAAAATGAATAACATTAAAATTTAAGTACTGCGCTTCAATATTTATCATGCATCCAATAGATTAACATCACGTAAATAATTTTGATGTACGGTTTTCCAGTAGAGTACAGCACCCAAAACGAATTCAGGATATTTACATCCAGAATAGGTAGGAGTAACTTTGACCATGTACAGTATGTGCTTTTGCCGAATCCGCCAACGGCTGGTGAGCTGTGAAGTTTTCCGGCCGCTATGGTGGTGTGACATCGTTACAATCAGTGCAGTACAGTACGAGGGAGTAAGTCCTGTCCTGAATTGCGATCGTGAAGAATCTCGAGTTAGAATTTTGGATATTTGAATGCAGCTTACAGTACGGAGGAAACTATCACGTCTGAAGTTTCCCCGGATTCATGAAAGTTCACTTTGTAGAAGTTGGTTTGAAACTAAAAATCTTTATCTCGTGCTTCTTCCGACGCTTAAATCACTTCTGTGAGCGTCACTTGATGCAATGGTGACTGTGTAATTTTACGGAAGAGCGACCGTACTGTAAAGTATTTCTCGCGTTGTCTGCAGTATTTTACCCGGTAGGATGCCCGGGCAGTGCATTGGTTCTATTGGATTGTTGAGTGCATGTGGCTACTCTCACTACCTTGTCGTACGTGAAGTAATGGTCGGTGCGATATGAAATCGTGAAGTGACAATGAAATGGCGCATTAATCCTCACCTTACATTGATTTTTCTAGGTGTTCTCGTTGATCCGATTATAAGTCAGTTGGGTGCCTGTCAGCGGCGGAAAGCCCACCCATCAAAGGTAACAGACAAGTTAAAGCGTAAACGAACTAAACCAAACACAAGGTCCCAGGTCGACCACACTCGAATTCGCTTCTACTGCTTCCCTTGAAGTTCGAAACCATTCTCTGGTAATAAGACCCACACGCTGTGTCGGCGATGTGGGAAGTCGTCTTACCACATCCAGAAGCATCGTTGCGCTCAATGCGGATACCCATCTGCCCGCCTGCGTCACTACAACTGGAGTGTAAAAGCTCAACGTCGTAAGACCACCGGCACCGGTCGCATGCGTCACCTGAAGATCGTTCATCGCCGTTTCAAGAACGGTTTCAAGGAACCTAACTTCCGTAAGGCTATCAAGGGTTCGAAGAAGGCTGCGTGAGCAACCAGTCATGGTGCAAACAGACTGAACCGTATTGTTAATAAATACGATGTGCGTTTGCTGAAGTCTGAGATTTTTTTTCACGATGGAAGATTTCCATGAGAGGTTTCTTTTGTTGACGAAGTTTCAGTTGTCCATCTTCACTATTTTATAGAAATTCTCGGTTGATTATGTCGCGACAGCAACGTCTGCTTAAACCAATGCGAGGTGGTCATGTACGTCGCGCTGTGCATACACCTTTGATTAGAGATAATCGTCGCAACCCGAGCCCAATATCCACGGATTCTGGTTTGTCTAACGAAGGACAGATGAAGGCCGATCGAAAGCTTGTCCCGACTTTGCACGAAATTACTGTCCACGTTGATCAGGCTTCTTCGTGTATCGAAAAAGGTAACGCATTCCCATCCCGTTTTTTTTTCAAGAATAAGTAATAATTTCCAAAATTTTCAGATTTCCTGGATTTTGTACAAGCCGCTCGAGCAAAGATTGTTGATTTGAAGCGCGAAAAGGACTCGTTGAAAAGGCAGAATGCCCGAATTCAGCAGCTTGAGCAAGAGGTGGGAATGTACAAGCGTCAGGTCAATGAAGGACGACCTCGGGACCTAGTGCAATTCGCCCTCTTTCGATGGAATGTTTTGCTTCACCTAGTAGACCATGCACTAAGCCCGAAAGATTTTAAAACCACCCCAGCTTGCGTTTTTGAATAGAACCGTTAATGCAAGTTGGAGCTTTGTTTTTCGGCCAATTTTAGTATTTTTCGGTGGAACGAAGCACCTATGTCGATATTTTTACTCAATTCTTCCGGACTGAAAGTCACGTAGTGCAGTACATAGTACTGACCTTATCTTTAACTTCAGACTTTGGGGTTTGGTAGACATAGTATATGAATTCTCAAGCACTGCAAGCAAACATTTCAGTGAGAAACACTCTTTCCTGATACTGTATTGGAACATCTTGATTGAAGTTCCTAAGTAATTTTTGAAAGATAGGCATGATTAATCAAAGAATATCAATGGTTGCAGAAAGGAATCGTTCAGAAAGTCGGCAGTTACTGCTCGCGAACTGGGACAGATCCTCGATCAATTTCCGAGTGCAGTTCTGACGACATTCCTCGCCAGAAACTAATGAGCCCTGGATCACGTTAAGCGGGAGAAAGCTACCTTACAAAACGAAGTGGATCATCTGGTACGTGATTCGGGCTTTCTAAAATTTTGGTGGGGTCGAACGCAAAAACTTATCTTGGCAATTACGTTAGTGGAGCTTTGTTTTCCGGCCAATTTTAGTATTTTTCGGTGGAACGAAGTACCTATGTCGATATATTTACTCAATTCTTCCGGACTGAAAGTCACGTAGTGCAGTACATAGTACTGACCTTAACTTTAACTTCAGACTTTGTGGTTTGGTAGACATAGTATATGAATTCTCAAGCACTGCACTCTTTCCTGATACTGTATTGGAACATCTTATCTTGATTGAAGTTCCTAAGTAATTTTTGAAAGATAGGCATGATTGATCAAAGAATATCAATGGTTGCAGAAAGGAATCGTTCAGAAAGTCGGCAGTTACTGCTCGCGAACTGGGACAGATCCTCGATCAATTTCCGAGTGCAGTTCTGACGACATTCCTCGCCAGAAACTAAACGACATGGTCGGAAAGTTGGTTGCTATGGAGCGCATAGAAGAGCGCCGTGGGCGGAATTCTACAAGTGGTAAGTTCGCCATGACGCAAACTTTTGTGAGACTTGATCTCATTTGCTATCTGACCTGATCTTTCGTCAGTGTTGCCTGAGATGGGTTCTGTAAAGGTACACTGTTTTTTTTTTTCTTTAGATTCGATCTTGCTTTCTGGGGAAGAATCCAATTCGTTGGAGCAGTCTGGGCCGTACAATTTACGCCAACGAGAAGGGCGATCGAGTAGGTCGAGGCGTTCTCGTTCCGCCAATTTGAACCGAAGCAGGAGCCGCAGTCGTCCGCGACCTAAGCGAAGGAGTTCCGTCGAACCGAATGTACTTGCTGCACACTTTTTAACTGTCAGAAGTGGAAGCTCGAACTTGATTTTCTTTAGCAGGAGAAGCGGTTTGTTGCCTCTACGACGGTTCACTTCAATGCTGCTACTGGCGAGCCTGTTCAGGCTACAGCCACCTTGTCGCAGTCACGGTTCGCATTAACTTTTCGGAATGCTGTACTGAAATTCTGAATTTATTTCAATATTTTTTTAAATTCTTCAAACAGACCCAAGAGACGAAGTGACGAAGCTGCTGGAGGAGATGTGAAGAAGGTCAAGACTATCACCATGGACTTGGAGAAGGCAGCCGAACGTGAGAAAAATTACTTCTTCCTATATAAAGTTTCGTGTATGTGACCGATGTTTGAATTTTTTTCAGCCGTTCGCGAAGCATGCACTCCATCTGCACCTCCACTTTTTAGTGCGAGTGGCGTAAGTAGTTCATGTAGTTATTTGAAAATGCAGTCGTTTCGAAGCTATTGGGCTTTCAACAGGTTCAGGCGACGTTGGCGAAAACTCCAGCCATGAGCAGGATTTATTCGAGCGTAAGATTACGCCTTGAGTTCTTCATTGAGTGGAAGAGATAACAAAAAATGTACAGTATTGCTTTCAGGCCGACTCCCCGCCGAGTTCTGCATGCAAATCTGATGTGATCGAGCATCAATTCTATCCCAAGAATCCGAGCTGGATGAAGGCCCAACATTGCCAAGTGTGCGCCAAGCCGTGAGTATTGTCTTTTTTCCGTCTTCAGTTACTCTTGGTCTAAAGATGGAAATTCAGTGACTAGAAAACATTTTTGAAATTTGCGAAGAAGTGTCAACTGTTTCAAGCATATCTTTTTTTTTTCTTCCAAGCATGAATTATATTCTGAGTCGATCTTCATCAGGGATAACGTTTAAATAGACCAAAAAATATTAGCAGATTTTCCGTACCATGGTTTCTTGCGCAGCAATAAAAACTTATGTCTGGTCCTGCACATCTGCTTCTGGTGAAACGTTTTTCCGCTGCTGAATTTTTCCGATCCCAATTTACTTGTTGATCACGTGTTAATTTTTCTGAATTAACACGTCTTTTAAATTTCTAATTGTAGTACGAAAAGTTAATCTGCTCAGTTATTGAAAACCATCTGTTTTCGCAGGTTGAAGATGAGGTCTTCGCTGAAATGTTCGGCTTGTTCTGGAGTCTGCCATGAGACTTGCCGCGGTAGTATGCCGGTTCCCTGCATTGAATGTCCACCGGAAAACAACAAATATCATCTTGACGTGAGTTGGGCATTTGTTGTCAATTGTCATTGTTCGAAATGTTTGGAATAGTGATTGGAATAAAACATAGGCATGCTCAGTTCTACTGTGAAGCAAACCCGTGAATTATGTTGTATTGTCACGGTTCATTCTTTTTTAGGATCTGAGAGCTTTTGTGCCGGAGAGAACTCCCATGATACCTGCTCTGCTCGTGCATTGCGTGAACGAAATCGAGAAGCGAGGATTCAACGAACTTGGACTATATCGCGTCAATGGCTCGAAGTCGAAAGTTGAAGAATTATACGTGAGTTTCAATCACGTCATAGACCTTAGACCTTGCATTTTTAACGTTCGTATGCGAGATGTTCCGAATAGGCTTTCGAACCTCTAAGCACAGTTAGTGGTTGGAGATTGAATTTCATTTTCATGTGACTGAAATGCAGTACTAACAAGGTAGAAAACGCCTCAATTTTTTCGAATTCCCTCTGGTTGAAGGACCGTCTTCGTGAACTCCATGTTGGGCAAAAAAAAAAAACCAGTATAGATTTTTTTGCCTCTTCATGATATAACCCTCGTTGTTGATTAATTTTGAATTCATGTTCTAGGAAAAGTACGTGTCTGGACTAAAAGGAAACGGCTATCCACCACTTTGCGAACAAGAAATTTCAGTCCTCTGCAGCGTCTTGAAACTTTTCTTCAAGAAGCTCAAGGATACGTTGATTCCAGTGCAACTGCACCAATCGTTCTTCGACGTTTGCTCGGACGCTTCCCCTGGTCAAACACCAGAGGGATTGTTCACTCTCGTTCGCTCGCTTCCACGTGCCAATCGGGATACTTTGACGTACTTGATACTCCATTTGAAGGTATTTTGTTTGAGTCTGTCCTTTAATATCGTGGTTCGTTATTCATTGGATTATGTTGTGTTTAAAATAAACTTAAAGTGAAGGGAATTATCAATTACGGAAGCTTTTTGCGGGGAACTTCGAAAATAATCTTCTTACGTGGTTGACGGTCACAACCCTCTCAAGTCCCTAGTTATTATGGAAGGGAGGGCAGCGTGTGCACATATTCATCTTGCTGAATGGAAGGAACAATCTCAAGCTGTTGCATAAATCCAGTACAAGAACAACTTTGAAAGCACGAATTCCGTGTATCGCAGGTTCCCTGCAGAACACCCGAACTTCAGTGCTTTTGAGAAAATTTGCCTTCTGTGAAAAAGTAGTGATGAGAGAAGCGCAAAATAGCCCTGGTCAATTGAACTCTTGCATGTCCCAACAATTTAATTTATTTTTGAAAACCGTTGTCGAACCAAAAACTCGCGCGACTTCTTTGCCGTTCCAAGTATCACTTGAAAAAAAATTTACGAAATCCTTCTACGAAAGCTGTGCTTTCGAACTACTGTATCGATATATAGCAAGTGTCATCTGCGGATAACTCAAATGTCCCTCATTTTCCGAATGCTTCCAGAGAGTTGCCAACGAGGACGCAGTAAAGATGCCGATCGCAAATCTGGCCAAGGTGTTCGCTCCCACAATCGTTGGTTCACCGGACATGAATTCCGTGCGCAAAGCCGTTTCCGTCATGGAAGTATTGCTGAACGCACCGGACTCATTCTTCAATGACGTTCTGCACGAGGGTATTGCCGGGTCCTGTTTGAGGTCCACATCTACCTTGGGTCCCTTGAGCACTTTGCCACGTGTGAGGTATGTTGGTTAGGTCGAAAGAATTCATATTTTATGGAGTAAATTTGTATTCGACTCCATTTTGACGGTCGGTCTTGCTTTCGAGTTTGTCAGACAGATGTCGCGTGAAGCATTAATCTAGCTTGAGCATATAAAATTATAAATCAACCCAGCTTATTCAAATTAACCTGATGAAGTATAAACTGACGTACTGGATGCACGGTTTTCAATCGGTGCTGATTGTTCGGGATTCAAACTGATGCTTGAAATTTTTGACGGGTTTTACCGGGAGGGTGTGGAAAAAATGAAAAAGAAAATCACCCTGTTGAAATTTATGAAATTTTCTTTGCAGACAATTGCAAGCAACGCCAGGCTCAATGGCCAAGTCCAGGATTTTCACCAGTCCATATCTTATCGACTAAGAATGCCATATAATCTTTTCGTTCTCGTGCGCTGATGTTTTTGACAAGACTTTTTTTCCTAAGAAAAAACTCGCGTTTTCAACTTTTCCTTCGGTGGATGATGTAAATAAGTATCAACGTCGAAATACAACTTTAAAATACTTATTTGTATCAATAGATTCATGACACGTTTCGACGATCAGATCAGAAAACGTGAGTTAAGAAGGAATATACATTCACAGCGCTGTGGATGTATTCGGTATTCTCGTTTTCGGAACTGCTGCCAAAATGTATATAGTCGTGAATCTTTTGACACAAATAAGTCTGATGGCTTGCTATAATTATGCAGTACAGTATATTACGGAAGGAGTGTACAAAAGAATTCGAGTCGTCTTCCGTCGAAGGGGGTTTCGCCGATTTCGGTGCGTGTGTATTTTTACAATTTTTCACTTCCGCTCCTCCTTTTTTTTACAATTTTGAGCGTATCGTGATTGACTTTGTTTTCATATTTTCGGCCGAAATGCATCGAAATACACGGTGTGAAAAGCATGTTATTTTTTTATTGGAAGCTTTTGTTTGGGGTTGAAATTTGTGGAATTGAGAATTCTGATCTCTTCTTCATAATCTAGAGGTACGTCACACTTCGTTCCAGTTCCGCTCATCCTCAGCCTCCACTTGATTCAACTCACGGATTGAAGTCCATGATTCAACGGTACGCATTCTTTTTTCGCACAGCTACAATCGGTAAAATGGCTTTTGGTTGATTCCCTGGAGATCGTTTGAAAATTATTTGATGCAGGAGTATTGAAATAAGTGAACGTTTTTGGGGTGCAGTACTGTACTTCAATTGTCCGTTCTTAAGAAATGCGATTTGTCGGTTTGCTCTATGAATGCATGCATCAATCAATACTGCCTTGTGGTATAGTGGTGATCAGGATAGATCTCATCACCTTTTTTTTTATCACGAAGTTGCACAACACTGGCTTTGGCGAATTTGGCTAGTTTTGTTGCAACAGAACCCAGAAAATTTGGACAGGAATGTTGCATAATTCTGCTGTACTGGTTTTGGCACACTTGACACTCAAGATAGAGCTTGACAAGATCTGAATCATCTAATATGAATTAGGTTTGGGATGATTTTAGCAGATTTCCAAGTTTCAGTGAATGCATCATGTACAATGTTAACGTTATATTTGGCATTCTTTTTAAGGGTTATGCCACATTGATTTCACGGGCGACCGTGAATTGAACGGCTGGCGGCTGACCGGGCATGTGATTTCACAAATTCTGAGGGGAAAGCTGGGCTAAAACGAAAAAATCTGCCTCATCTTTTGTGAGTGGAAAGCAAAACTCCGCGAGGGTGAATTTTGTAAGACATGAAAAAATTGTCAAAAACAAATTAATTAATAGAAAGAATGCTTCCGGATCTTGTGGCAGCTGTTGATGAAAATGGCAGAATTGCCTTGGAAGATCTGGAGGCAACCCTTAGAAAGAATGCCACATTGATTTCAAGAATTCTGAAGGGAAAGCTGAGCTACAAAAAAAAATCTGCAGGAAAGGCTGGAGTGGAGAACAAAACTCCACTAGGGTGTGATTTTGCAAAACATTAAAAAGAATTGCTGAACAGACCTGAAACATGTTGTGTTGTGCTGGAAGAGAGAAATTTTGACATATTTTGAATTATTGCACAAACTTTTGTCAAGACCATTGTATATTCAATGAATCTCCACTGATGGACATTTTGAGTCAAAATTGATAATGTGAAACAAATACAATATTATGGATGCAAAACATCTGGAAATGAATCACATATTGCTCAAAGAATCAGTTTCTAAATGATTACAATTCATATTTAAGATTTTTCCAATTAGCTTTAGCTTCCTAGAATTTTTGTGGCTCATATACAAATATGTTTCATTATAGTGTTCCTGAGGACTCGTGTCAAACGATCAATACATAAATGTCTGTATACAATGAATCTTTGAATCCCAGTCATGTTGACATCATGGGTCGAGCAGAATGGATTTATAGTTTTATACGTATGTCGCATTTTGCAATTTATTATGTTACTTCGGAAAACGGAAGTGTCGAAATAATAACATTTTCAATCTTAATTAAGACCTGAGGAAGGTGATACATTTCTTGGGACAGTACTTTATAGTGGTTTTATCTGCTACTTGATATCCCCTCCAATATAGCTCATGGTTATTATTAAGGTGGATATAGTCTTCGGTTTCAAGCTGTTTAGGAAAAAGAGCTGAGTAATTTTAAGTAGATTACATTGCGAAGTCTGTATGCAAATAAGATTTGTGCAATTCACGAGTATATTATTTGATATAACCAGCAATATGGAAGTGCTGCATGTGTGTTTTTACTTAAACAACGCACCTGATGCACCTTTATCCCCGAAACGGTGGGGTGCAAAATCATACTTCATCAGGCTCGTGTACACTTTTAATGCATATTATATAAAATGTTCATGCTTGCATGGCATACTTTTATAAAACAGTCAGTAAAGCTTCAAGAAATAAGGATTTCAATTACTAAAAAGAGTTAAGAAAATACAACCACGGCTCAAATCCACCTGGAAGATGGAAATGTGAACCAGGAAAAAAAAATTCAGCACAATTCAATTCCAATTATATCAGTCTTAGTTTCAAATGTATGCATTTATACTGTTTCTTTAAATTAATTGATTTTTTTGCACAGAATATCATGCAGGTTTTATATCTCACATAATTGATTTTTCTCTTAACATTATGGTACTGTATATGTAATACTGTACTCAAATGTCTTATAACGACGAGTGTGATAATTCATTCATGCTGCTTATAAGTGATGGGTATACAGTAATTATTGTTGCTTCTGTCATTGCTGGTGATTGCGCTTTCTTATTTATTCCCTCGACCACAGCAGTGGAAAAAAGGTCACACTAAATATAGAAATCGATTTATTTTGACGCTGCTCAACGACAAAAACATATAGTGAGTAATAAAATCCTGGTACGTGTTGCATCAAGCGCCCCCCTCTGTTGAAGAAAAAATTATTAAAAAATTAATAAATGCAAAAATTTCACAATCAATTCAACTGCTGCCGTGTGTTTCATCAGCAGTTGCTTGCCTCCAGCTTCAAGGCCTTCCCCGCCACCTTCTTCGCCCTCTCCGCCCTCTTCCTCCTTGCCTAGTTCAGTGTCCCACTCGATCTTTTGCTCGCAATCCCAGGCTTCATTTCGATTCTTTTGGAATTTCCAGGAAATGAGAGCAAATCCGCAACACGTGACGAAGAGCACGGCGTACAAGAAGCACATGAGAACTGCCCAGTGGTCGTCCATGTTTTTCCCGGCCCCTGGGTACCCGTGTGGACGGTCCCTGTGAAAAAATGCGTGCCGAAGAGAATATTCTTTCCCAGCAGGTAACGATTTTGTCTTTTCTTGGGATGAGGGGTTTATTGTGCCTTTTACATGGACACGATCACGTGAGATAATTTCTCACCTGTATTCAAAAATCTTGAGAAATTTTGCGGAAGGAAAAAGTAGCGGCTATATAATTCAGCAAATTTTGATGACATTCTATTTAAATGAGCAATAAGTCGATTCGAAATTTGCATCAAGCAATGGATGCAAGTCGTTCCAAGATTATTATAGTTCTTTATTTGGACTGCTCAAAAATGCGCGTCAAAATAAATATTCCCAGAAAACGATTTTGTTTGAATGAGGATTTGTTGATCAGTGAATTGTTTAATGGACACAATTAGGTGAGATAATTTTTAACATACAGTCTTCACAAATCTTTGAAAATCTCAGATAAAAACAAAACTAGCTGTAACCTTATTTAACAAATTTAATAAATAGACAAAAATTACTGTTTCTATATATTATGCATCAAGTACATAATATTTTTACCGGATTATTAGTTCTTTTGGAATGACCGAAAAATGCCTCTCATCAAAAAGAATCGGAGAAAACGATATTTTTTTATGATGATTCGTTTTGCACAAATCTTCAACTGGACTTCGTAAGGACGTAATATTAAGTGAGATTATTTCGAATATTAAAAAATCTTAGAAAATTTAAAAAACTATTAGCTGCGACCTTATTTAACAACATTATTTTGCATATTTTGATCAGGTAACTACAAAATTTGGTGACATTATAAATGGACAAAAAGTACTGATTCTATATTTGCATCAAGTGATGGGTACAGTACATATTTCCGGGGTTATTAGCTCTTTCGGAACGACTGCACTTATTTCAATTAACCTAATTTTGTATCAATAAAAACCCGCCGAGAAATTAAAATGGCGGATCTTTCAGTAGTATAAATACATCTATATACGATACTGGAAGGTATGCCATTTTCATTTCTCTGAAGGATTTTATGCCGTAAAATTAGGTTAATTGAAGTAAGGGCGGACATTTCGAAAGAGCTAATATAATAGAACTATATATTCACTAAATATGCAGTTGGTAGATTATTTTTTGTCGAATAATGTATCCGGTATTCATTCAAGTAAGGTGAAAGTTCAAGTGATAGCTGAGAATAAAATTTTTTATTTCACCTAAACAAAAGTAGTTGAAATACACTTATTCGGACCTTAAATAATGGATATGTCGCACAATCGACGCTGCAGAATACGTACCGCATTTGAGAACTTTGCTGAGGAAAGTGGGCCAAAATATGGAAATGCATCAAGAAGGGATTATATTTTTTAATGAAATTACTTGCCAAATTGCAACAGATGACAGAAAGCATATTTTTCATACTTTTTGAACATATATTAAAACATTTGTTTCACTGCTACTTCATGATAATTTTCAAAAATATTTTGATAATGAATTTGAGATGTTGTGAAAAACTAAATTGTATTAAGGGTTCAGAAATAAAATAAAAATTCTAATTTGTGTCAAATTACTCAGTACATGGACTTCTTTCGTGTTATAGGTCTTTTGAACCTTATTGTAGTCATTTCATGCAACTATATGTATATACATATGTGAGACCCCCAGATGCGGACATAATTGGTGTATCAAGAGTGTCCCCAAGTCAAAATGTCTCCATATAAATTGCTCAAGTCTTCCTTTCCCATATAATTTCATTAAATAATTTTAATTGGGGTTTTATGGAAAGAAATATTCATCAGAATCTCAAGAAAAATATTGATAGCCAATATTGCATTTGATTAAGAGAATACTGTATCTTTTGACTCAATAAGAATATTTGGAGCAGTGTACCTCTGTACTGATGGGTACATTAAAATATTTGCATCTGTAAAAATAACATTTGAGTCACAAAGAGAGAAGGAAGTCCCTCTATGCCATAGGTAGTTTTTTTTAATTAGCTGAATGGATGGGAAAATTGTTGGAGAAATTCTGAAGTATTTTTCTTGCATAGATCTAAGTGTTGGTAATATCTGCTTCCAGCAAATCAGCCTGATGAGTCACTTTTCCTGAAACTTATTGGCAATTTTATCATGCAATGTGTGTGTTGAGTCAGTGTCTACATGTTGGGCATTTTAGGCCTTTTTATAAAAAAACAAATGTCCCTATGTTGAATTGTCCACATGTATCAAGATGTTCACATGTGGGCATCTCACTGTACTTACTTGACTCAAACATTATTAAAAAGCTAAAAATGACAAAATGGAATGAACAAAAAAATTGAAAATTTACCACACGTTACTCTGGTCAAAAATTGTGAGTGAAATGAAAACTAAATTTTGTATACTGACAAATGAGGAAGTCCACTGTGGAGCAGTTCACGCATGTACTCCTGATCCATTGGTGGTGGGTTCAGACTGAATCCTTTGCCAAAGCGCTCACTTTGCATTTTTGTCACTGCCACATAGGGGTCACCATCTACATCAGCCATTGGATCATTTTCCAACAGCATTCCACCTCCTGAATTGCCCAACATTTTGTCCCACCCTGCCATTACCTGAAACAAGGCACAGTTATTTTGAAACTGAAATGCATAGCTTTGTTCCAACTGCCTCTGAATCAACTGCTGATATAGATATAAAGGGAGTATTTTGCTTTGAGAAGCACCATGAATATTGTAGTTAACACAGCCAAGATTGGCGCTTGACAAGATATGATTCTTATAGTACCAATATATGATGGATACAGATGATATAGATATAAGAATATCTATATCATCTGTATCCATCATAGATTGGTACTTTCCTGTTATCTCAGGACCCATTTTTCTTTGTCTTGTGAATTCAGTATTTATTAGGTTAGGTTAGGTTATATTGATTGAAATATATTTGTAACTAACATAACCTGACCTAACCTAACTTTACCTAACCACCTCCCAAAATCATACTAACATAACCTGACCTAACCTAACTTTACCTAACTGCCTCCCAAAATCAGTTTCAGCAGAATGTGGAAAAATGAAATTCACAGTTTCTGGTAGGTGCACTGAAAAAAGGTACTGAGATAACAGGAAACTACCCATCATATATTATAATCATAATCATTTATTCTATAGAGATTAGGAGATAATTTTGCTTTGAGAGAACACCACAAATATTTTAGTTTATCCAGGCAAGATTGACACTTGATAGAAGCTGATTCTTAAATAGATGATGTTGTAAGCAAGTATATATAGACTAGGAGAGCATTTTGCTTTGAGTAACACCACAAATATTGTACTGTAGTTTTTACAGTCAAGATTGACACTCCATTTTCCAATCATGATTTTTGTATAGATGTGTGCTGTGAATATTCAACCAAAAAAAATGCATGCATGTTAAATCTCATGAGCAAGATGCAGCTGTATACTTTGCTAACTCAATCCTCTGATACCCCTGTATTTCAATGATTTTGTCTGACTGAATCCCTATTGATAACCGTGCAATCTGAATCCCTCTTAATTTCACAGGCTTTCACCCCTCAAATCTCTAACTTCAATTTTTGAGGACTTTGTAATGTTATTCTGGGTTCCAAGAAAAAATATGAGCAATAAAACTGTAAATGGAATTGAGTGAGTATGATTGGGCAAATGTACCCTAGCTTTGCAATTCAGCATCCAGTCATATTTTTTATCCAGCAGTTATAAACCAAAAAAATCACCACTTCACATTCATGTAATTGTTTTGAAAAAATTCCAAAAAATTCTAGTTTTCTTTGAATTTGTAAGCTATTTTTTTCAATTTTTTGGTATCCCTCTGAGATTGACTTATTTGGGACGTCCAACTGTGCTGTTTTATTTGCCCATCAGGTGCACTGCTGATAAAAAGATACAGGATCACTATATCCTCACCTCATTTCTGTGCAAAATTCTATTCCTTGTGTTATCTTAAATTTCAGAATAATCTCGAGTCTGGAGTAATGAAGGTGTAAAAGAAAAAAGAAGAGGTTTCATTGGAAATGCTTTGGGTTTTTAAAATAATTTTTTCATTCCTCCAAGGCACTATGAAGGTCCTGCCTTCATCCAAGGCTATTTTTGTTGTCCTCCTTTTTGAGCTTGGATGCTGAAATTATGAAATCTTCATCCTTGATAGCATTCAGTGAACAAAAGGTTTTTCTGTGTAAAATTGGTTTGTTGAGGACAGAAAAGCTGTCGAAGTTTTTTCTTGCAATGAGCCCAAGTTTTCAGAGAGCTCAAATTTGCAAGGAGTGCAACTGAATGTTGGAATTGCTGAGAGTCATCCAAAGTCAGCATCTGCTCAATGAACTGGCGATTCTCCTTTTGCGGAGTAAATAATGTATTAAATTACTTTCATACAGTATTGTACTAGCATAGCAGTGAAAAGATGCAACCATTTTCTTATGCACTGCAGTTTTGGCTAATCCTGGCTATGATTGGAATTGTACTTTATTTGTCAAAAAAAAGTTGTTTGTTGCAGAAGTCCCACTGTTTTATATTCTGAATTGGACCTAAGATATATTAGTCAACCTTTTTCTATTCAAATTTTGTCAAGTCCCAGATAGATGACTGAGTCTCTTAAAAACAATGCATTGAAAGTCTCTTAGACTCAAAGCCTCCCCCCTGCAAACCTCCATAAAAAAAATTTCTGGAGGCCTTTTTTGCTAATATTTTATTTCCACAGTTAATAGAAAAGCAATAAAATTGTAACTTCCTGTACTTTGAAAGGAAGGGAAAGATTATTTTGGAAAATGAACCCTTGCCTCCAAGTGCAATATTATTTAAACTCATTCAAGAGGCAATTTAGGGCCCAGTATATCTTCAATATATAACAACATCCAAAGTCTTCTGTCCTTACCCCAACAAAAATGCTCATTTTCCTGAATCATTTTTAAAAAATTGCGTTTGACTTTGAGAAGTTTGACTGTATCATGATTTTTTTAAGGAAACAACTGGGGTGTGCATCTTTTGTTGGGATTGGATATTCACCCAATTTTGTGGTTCGTATGCTATTTCACTTGAGAAAACAGAAAAATAGAAGGTCTGATAAACTGTATTTAGTTTTTCTCAGAACAGTTTAAACAAAACAAAAATCGTTCAAACGAAGCTGTTGGGCCCGGGAAAACATCTGCGTACGAGAAATTCGTTATAAAGAGATTTTTAATATAAATTATTGCCATTGGACATGAAACTTGTTTTCGTTTCAAACAATAATTCGTTATATCGATATTCTACTTGAAAGGATGAGGTGATGGTTCAGTTCCGGGGAAATTCGATGGACGGATATATTTAGAAGTGCATTGCGAAACAAAAAAAATTCGATGTTTCAGGTCCTCCTTCATTCTCAAACTGGCAATCATGATTTCCCCTTTTTCTTCAGCGCGTTTGCACCTTATTGCGGGGTCAAGGCTACTGCTGTATGTGCGAGGGTTCATTCATAAGTTTTGAGACATAGTTTTGAAACAAATCCAATGGAGTTCCAACAATTCTAAAATAAAGTGTCATTGCATAGCCACATCATTTGGCAACACTTCAGTGCTGTTCAGCATACTCCCTCGATTTCAATGCATTTTTTCCATGCAATATATACCCAACAATCAAAAGAGTACCAAAAATTTAGTTCTGTTATTAAAGCTGCTTTTTGATGGCGGAAATGAGGCTGTCATCCTTGACCTCAAAATCAATTCCTATCAGGTTGTTCTTCACCATCAGTAATGGTCAGGAGTCACAGCTAGGTTGCCTAATCCCTGGGGTCCCCAACCCATGGTCCATGGACCAGCTCTGGTCCGCAGAAATATTTTGCCAGCCTGCCAGAAATTTTCTTCATAATAATGCATTATTTAGAAAAAGTAGCACTGAAGTCTCATCTTCATCTGAAATTTACAAAAGACAATGACAGTTATAATTATCTATTAAGAAAATAAAAGCTATGGCTTTTCTTCTAATTACCCTTCAGACAAATCTTCACCCGCTGAAAAAAGTATTTTAATTTTTCATTCTGAGAAACCTTTCTTCATGTCCACCGCTCTGATTTTTTGAAGACATTCCACGTCAATAGCTGCTTCATTATTGGTTCTGAACTCAATTTTTTTGCAAACAAAGTAGACACTTTTCAGATACCTGCCACTTAGTCTTTCAATAAGTAACATTTTCTTGAGTCTGAAAAGCTTTTATGAAACTGTTCTGGTCTGCAGAACATTTTATGAAATTTGCCATTTGTTGATTTTGGCATTGCTGAAGCTCTGTTGGATCTATTTAACAAAGGCTCAAAATTTATGAACTGACCCTTGTATATATATATATATATATATACAGTATATTTATATATACAAGGGTTGTTTGATCAGTTTTGAGATGTTTTGAAACAGATCCAATGAAGTTCCAACAATTCCACACAAAAAACAATTTACTTGCATAGCCCTATCATTTGGCAACACTTCAGTGCTGTTCACAACACTCTTTGTCAATTTCAATTATTTTTGATGCTATAAATCCAACAATTGAAGTATAGTGCCAAAACAGAAAACTTGATTTTTGGCACTGTTTTGATTGTTGGATTTATTGCATCAAAAAATGCATTGCATTTGCTGGAGAGTACATCTTAAGCAGTACTGTATAGTGAAGTGTTGCCAACTGATGCGGCTATGCATTTAAAAAACTTAATTGTTGAAATTCTTTTGTATCTATTTCACAAAGTCTCAAAACTTATGAACCAACCCTCCTACAAAAGACAGAAGAAGAAAAAAAAACACAGACCCATGAGGATAGATAAAGAGGAGGACAGGATGCATCCCACGGTGCGCCATGTATATATACTGTACACCCAATGATGGTTCTGCAATAAAGTAAAGTCGAAAACAATAATATCTAAGAAGAAGAAGAAGAAGGTACATATATACTTTGTGCTGCTTTTTGCTCCGACAGCCAAGAGACGACCTTGTTGCATCATCACCCCCTCTTCGTCTGCTGTGTCTGTGTGTCCTTCCTTCCCTGTCGTCCTCTTTTTCCCCCCTCTGCTGACAAGACGTTGTTAGAGTGCATTGCACATTAGACGCATGTAATACTGTATTTCTCATGGACGTATTGAATGATCCGTTTACTGATTGATTGGCAACATAATAAGGATTGTCCCACTTATTGGGCGCGACCTTGGTTATTTCTCCAGTAGGTATGACAAAAAAACATGACATTGCCCATCAGCATCATGATGTTCTAAGGTACTGGGATTTTTTTCGAATTTTTAAAAACATTTTTTTAATTTACTGCATAATGAGAAGTGAACACTTTTCAGTAACAGCTAGATTTCTCCACCCATGTAGCAAGGGGCTAAAAAATTGTCAGGCCAGCTAAAAAAAATTGAAGTTTTGTCAATGTTGAATTGAATTGAACATCAAGCTTTATTTTCTGCTTTTCAGTGTATTCACAAGGTTCAAGCAAAGTTCCCACATCCAAACCCCCTCCCCTCCCCAGCACCCACATTCATTTGAACACATTCCATCACATCAGAATGGGAAATAGAGAAATAAGCTGCATATGGATATTAAAAGGAAATAAAATGCATCCCAAAAAGTAAAATTGCACAACTGTTGTAAATACATGCCCTTTCTTCCCTTCCCTGATAACAAAAACAAAATATCAGCTTTAAGAATTGCAGCACAAAGCAATTACTAAGCCCAAATGAAAGAAAAAGGTGTTCAGCAAGCTTCCAGATAAGGTTTAGTTGATTTAACAATTTTGAGATACTCTTTGATGAGAAATCATATAAGGTTAACAGATTAGCTTGGTCTTTAAGATTTTTGGAATGAGTCTTTTCATTGAATTTTAGGAGTTTAATATCGTGTTTCAACCATTATTTGAAATGTAGGAAAGATAGATATCTTGTTAAAACTTGGTCAAAATTTCCAGAAAAATGAAGTTTTCAGAATTGAAAAAATCAGAAAGTACCTTGCAAAATTAATCTTTAATTTCTGCATGAAAATGCATTGAATTTGTGAGGCCAGCTCAAAAAATTGAAATTTTGTTTATTTCAACCATTATTTGAAACGTAGAACAGATAGTTGCTCCAAACTTTGCCAAAATTTCCAGAAGAAGGAAAAATGATAGTTTTCAAAATAAAAAATAAGAAGTACTTTGCATCAGTAATCTTTTTTCTGTATTAAAAAACATTTAATGTTCATCCAGAATATGACCATGAGATTTTGAAATCATCTGATTCAATACAGATAAACATAGATTTCTACTATAGTGATGGAATTGCATTGTTGAAAGTCCAATATGTTGAATCTAAAATCAAAGCTGTTTTGTAGCTGTTGTTTAAAATTGGTGCACTCTTATGATCACTGGAAAAGCAGACAAAATTTTTCTTTTTAATCATTTTAATTTTATAAAATTGTTAAATCAACTAAACCTTATCTGGAAGCTTGCTGAACACCTTTTTCTTTCATTTGGGCTTAGTAATTGCTTTGTGCTGCAATTCTTAAAGCTGATATTTTGTTTTTGTTATCAGGGAAGGATGTGTGTGTATGTGTGTGTGTGTGTGTGTCTCTATAAATGTACTCTTTGACCCACATCACATGATCCGGTCACATCTCAGGAAAAACCACTCCAGGATGATCACAATGATGACCGAGATGATCGAATTTCGCATCGAGGTCAGAAACGTGATGCACGACCTGTGATCACAGTTTTTATTTTTTTTTCGTCCTTCCCATCAAGCAAGGAGATGTTGCAAGAGAGAGGGAGAAATTGGGCTCCTATTATTGCCGAATTCACGCAGGCGACACCATGACCCGTGCGCCGGCCACATCATAGCCGCCAATTCCTGGCAACCTCTGCTGTGCCTTTTGCTTCTCCTTTGTTTTTCCTATTCTCTTGATACTTATACTTTTATATATTTTTTTATACATTTTGTTTTTTAATATTTGCGAACGACCTGTTGTTGAATAGCTCGCGTGTTACTGCCAGAGATGGGTCCCAAAGTAACAAGCGTGATAACGTGGTGGAACTTTGTGGGATGCTTGGAAGTAAGTCGTGCGACTTTTCTGGTGCAAGTGAAAATTGTTATATACGCAGTAAAATTTTGTTGCAGCAATTGAGACACATTGCTGGTACCCGGAGGAAACCTTTTTTTATGACTCAAAACGTTGTTTTGTTGAGAATAAATTATTGAAATAACATTGTTTATTTTTTGGGTCAAGGATGGTAAAAAAATAAAATAAAATCCATTGTCAGAAAGACTTTGTTTTGACCGTAACTTTGTTGTAACAATAGATTTCTGTTATTATTTTAGTCCTTTCTATAGATGGTGTGATATACACGTGTGACTCGGTTAATGAACTCCACATTTTCCAGTGGGAAGTATACTCCATAAAGATTTCCATCAACTGAGTGCTACATTCAGTCCTCGCATAACGGACATCCAGTCCTCGCCAAGCGAAAAGAATTCGCATAACGACATTTTCATTCGGGGTTGGGGCTGACTCACATAACGAAATTATATGTCCAAAAATGCACTAATTTCAATATGTTTTTTGAATGAAACTTCGAATTTTTTTTTCAAAAACTAAGGAAAATAAGAAATAATAATATATAAGTATAATAATATATACTTTTGCCTATACTTGATGCCTTTATGAAAATTTATGAAAATTAAAAAAGTCAGGGCACAAATTCGTAGGGTTGACCTAAATTTAATTCTACAATAAAATCTCGTTACAGCGAAGCCTTGGGACCTTGAAAAATGCTTTGTTACTAAGGGAAATTATTTAGAGAAAATTAAAAAAAAAACATGGAGGCTATCAGACAGGTACCAAAAACATATTCTTTGTGAGCATAAATTCGTTATAATGAGACTCATTGTAATGAGATTCGACAGTATACATGGTAAATGAACAATTTGATGCAAATCAACTAGAAAAAATGAGCAGTTTTAACAGTAGCAGTTTCAAGAATTTGTGAAATTCAGAAAGGTCTGAGCAAAAATCCCCTAGTATAATATTTCTCAAATTGCATGCTTGAAAATTTCAAATGAACAATTTTATTTAAAAAAAAAAAAAACCTAGGAAAAAGAAGCAGTTTTAATGGTTTATTCATTGTGGCTTATTTTGCGGTGAAAGTCTGGAACAAATTACTGTACAGTGAAGAATCCCCAAAGCAACCTTGAGGGAAATTGCATTCTGCATTGCAAAATTTCTGCACAACAAAACACATCACCCAGGAATAGATTAGTTTCCTTATGCAGCAACTGAATGCATATAGAGCTTTTAAAAAATAGCTATTTAGAAATAGCTATTTTAACATATGCAATTGTTCATTTAAAATGTATACTGAACTGTATAATCTTAACAATGAATGTCATTATAAAAAATTTATGCTCACAAATAATGTGTTTTTTGGTCCCTGTCCAATAGCCTATATTTTGTTTTATTTTCTTTGGATCGAATTTTTCCTAATAACAAAGTTTTTTTCAATGAGGTCCGAAATTCTTTGCTGTAATGATATTTTACTGTTAATGAAATTTAGGTAATGCTTACTAATTTTTGCCCTGACCTTTCTGAATTTCACTAATTGTAAAGGCATCAAGTGGAGGCAAAATACAGTGAGACTCCCAGATGGGAATGTGATGAGTGCATCAAGAGTGCCTCTGCTATAAGTCAAAATGTCCTTAAGTTGCTCAATCCCCTTTTCCCCATAGAATTACACTATACAGTGTAATTTTTAATTTTTATTTTATGAAAGAAATATTCATCAGAATTACATATAAAAAATTGTTTGCCAATTGAATTTGATTTACTCAATAAGAACATTATCAAAGCATTCAATAATGTACCTCTGTACAGTACTGTACATTTACATCTGTAAAAATAAAATTCAAGTCACAAAGAGAGAAGGAAGACCCTCTATATGCTTTAGGTAATTTTTTTTAAATTGGCTGAATGGATGAGAAAAGTATGATAGAAATACCATATTTTTCTTGCATAGATCTTAGTGTTGGAAATATCTGTTTCTTGCAATTCAGCCTGATGAAAGTCACTTTTCCTGAAACTTATTGGTGATTTTATCCCTCAATGTCCACATGATGAATCAGTGTCCACACATGTTGGGCATTTTTTTATTGAAAAATAAATGCCCCTATGTCAAAATGTCTGCATATTGAGGTGTCTGCATGTACTGGGGTCTCACTGTATATACAGCTGAACCCCTTTAAGACGCCACCCAATAATGCGCTACCCTCAATCAGCAACCACCAACATTTTGAATGAAACAAATCTCCTCAATACTAAATGCCATAGAAAACCTGGATAAGACGCCAACTGCCATCTGCCAGCATTAGTGATGAAACAAAAGTGCCGTTTTGTATTAGTTTTGTCTTTGTTACAATGCCTACACTTGGGGTACAATTATATTTACTGTCCAGGATCTTGTATTGGTAAGAAGAAAACAAAATGACAATCTTCATTTTTCAAAAACTTTGAACAATATATAGACCTAATTTTAAAATTTGAATACTGTACATTGATACAGAAAAATTAATTTTCTGAAGGAGTAATGCATAAATCACAGCAATACTCTTTGGAAAATTACTGAAGTTCCTGGAAAACTTGTATTTCCATTACTTTTGAAGGAAAATCAATTATTTTTGATCAAGTGATTTAAAATGAAATATATTTGATAAACCACCAACCCCTTTAAACTGCCAGAATTGCTCTGGACAAATGGTGGCGTCTTATCAGCTAGGGTTTGACTGTTCATACCCTTCTTTTCTTATTTTTCTCAGTTTTTTGAAAAAATCCAAAGTTTCAGTTAAAAAATTATTGAAACTTGGGCATTTTGGGCTGTAAATTTCCTTCATCCCGGGCATTTTCTTCAAATCTTCATGCTGCCACCGTGTTTGTCATCATGTGTGACATCGTATAACACATATAGACTAACATTCAGCCTCAACGAACCCCGTCGTTCCAAAGCATTATTTTCTTTTATGTTTACTATCAAACCCAAAAATAGAAATGAAATATAGAAAAACGTGTGCCGATGTCGAATCGACTCCCTTTGTCACACCATTGACCAAGCTGTACGTAATGCGATGTGGTGAGAACGACCTTGGCACTTGGGGAGCAGCAATGCAGCAGTGATGACCCAGCACCAGCAGCAGCCCGATAACCTCAGCATTGTATATTTATATATACTGTATATATATAGGGATAAAAAATAGAAAAAAAGGGACGGGCTTGATGGAAGAGGAGGATAAATAAAACGACGGAGGAAATGGAGAAGAAGATGAGAATGAAGAAGACAGTAAATTTGAGCGCTGTTTGCTGGAATCTCTCTCCCCGCACCCACAGCACTGCGGGGATATTGCGCAAGATGAGCTTCGTTATATTTGCTGGTTGCCGGTGTATTGCATAGGAAAATCCTGGCTTTTGATGCTTTTGCCTTTTGCTCAACAATCTCAATTTAGCATATATGTATTCAAGGATCACGAAAGAAATAAATTCATAGGCAATCATTGCCTTTATTTGAGGCCAAAAACACATATTCAATATACAGTATGTTCCTATAGGTTTTTTTGAGGTTTATTAAAAGTTTTCAGCAGAGTCAAATAAAATCAAGAATTCAAAAGAACAAACACAATCAATTCACACAACAGATTTTTGCACAAATCAGGAATAAAAGGTAAGGAGAAGGTTGTCCTTCAAGAGTTTAGGACAGACTGCTTATGAATTAAAAATAAGAAGAGCTTCTATTATTTTCTTATTGGAATTGTCTGGTCAGGTGATCTGACCAGAAAATTCCAGAATTTTTTTTTTCATATTCCCTGGCCTATGATTTGCTGAAATAAAGAAAATCAAAGAAATCAATGCGTGCATTGTATGTCAGGTGATTGGTTTCCTCGATCTTCTTATTTCTTGCCAACAGCATATTCAGGTGGATTCTCTCTACATCAATCTTGTCTACAAGGGTTTTCTCTTAATCAAAATTTTTTTGTAGTGCCCGTAGTGATAGGCTTTACTGTTGGGGGTCCTTAGACTCCAGACAAAGAAATTAGGTACAGTGAAATAATGACACAGGCAATTGGCCATTTGAGGCCTGAGGTAGAATCCTCAACTTTGATGATATATTTCCGAATGATAAAATGAACACAGAATACAAGCTTCTTTCTGAGTGATGTTTGCATGCACACTTCAGGAACAGGAGTGATGGCCATGATGAGGTTTGAGGTTCAGGTTCAGGTCCATTCTAATGGAAATGAACCTGAAGGCCAGTTTCTTGGAGCTGTGTCTTGTGTTTCATGAGAATCCTTTTGATGAGGATTACTCATGATGTTTCATAACAATTTTGGAATTATTCCATGAAGGTTTCATAACTTCTTAGAATATTCTGATTTATGTAACTTTTGTTCTTGTGGGTTCCAGTTAACTCCGGTTGCTTCTAAGCAATGTGGTGCGACAGTGAGCAACATCTAGTCATTTCACGGTGCAATCTTGTTTGCTCTGGGCAACATCTAGTCAACCCACAACATTTAATATACAAAAGTTATCTTTAAAAAAATTTTTTGGTCCCTCACTGCATATGCAGCAATAGAATAATATAAGTGAGGAAAGTGATGAAAAAAGGCCAGAAATAATCAGGAAGATTTTTCAGTTTTGTCATTGCCTCTACAGTCAACCCCTGTCCAACAGACCTAATTCATGCAATGCAGAAGTCTGTTATGGACAAAAAGTCATTTTGGCTAATTCAAGTACAGTATATAAAAATTGAAAATTTTAATTGTCAACCCTAATTTTAAACCAACAGAAGTATGTTTGGCAGATTTTGTCTGTTGGGCAGGAGGAAAAACTGCCTGCAGAGCTGGTCTGTTTGGCAAAATCCCTTACGCGGGAGGTCTGTTAGGTGGGGGGCCACTGTATGTTTATTTTGAAATGATGATACGTTCTTCAAAGGGTTAGAAAAAATCAGAAATCCTCCAAAAAGCTGTTTTTGTGCATAAGTGGAATCATTACAGTGTGTTCCTGATGATTCAAAAAGGACCCTGCAACAAAAATGTCTTATTGCAAAATTTCGTTGGATGTGTTGAGGGACTAATTACTCATTTACAGCACTGTAATTTTTCTGTCTAATTTTATCAAGTTTAAGTTAAGAAACGCTTAAAAAATTCCACAACTTTGCACAACTTTGCAATTGGACTCTCTCTCTCTCTCTCTCTCTCTCTCTTTCAATAAAACGATATATTAATGTCAACGACGATTTTCTCAGTATAACGAATTTTCTTTTGGTCAGCACTTATTCTGGGTTTATACCCATTTTACAGGGGTTTTTGCTACGAATTTGTTTTTTTTCTCGAATCTCCTGCATTTTATTATTGAGACAGTCCACCTGATATTTTCATTTACCTTTAATTTGTTTTGATAATTAAATAAAAGTGGACTCTCTATGACAATCTTGCCAACAACGAATTCCTCTGTAAAACGAAATTTTATTTTTTCTTGAAGGGTTCTCTTCCTGGTTCTCTGCAACGAAATTCTCTCTACAACGAATTTTTTCTGGTCGTTTATGAGTTTCGTTTTATACAGAGAGAGAGAGGTCAACTGTAGTTTGAATGCAAAACTAAATCTCGCTGAATTTCATGGTTTTTTTTTCTTCAGAAATGTTTGTGATATAAAGCAAAATTTCCGGTATTCAGGACATTATAATACGTTTAATGTCATGTCATCTGTTTAAAAAAAAGCATCTCCATTATCACCCCGCATGGAAAAAAAAAAAAAAGTGCACATCAACGGGACTGACGAAACTTTCTGAACGAGCCCATCATCATGCGGCCGGTACTGGAAAGGAAATAAGAGACCACGAAATTTCGCACGCACGCAAAATAAAAAAAATTGCACAAGGATTTCCAGTGCGAAAAGATGGTCGACGTGATTTCGTGCGCTGCTTTCTCACCGCCGGGTCGAGAGTCGCCCCGATCGAGGTCGCGATGAGGCGCCGAAAGAAGTCAGTTGGGCGGCCGGGCGCCTAAAGCCGACCGCACTCTCTTGTCTGATGCTCCTGCTGCTGCATGCTGCTGCTGTTTTTTGCTTGACCATTATACAGCAATATACAGTATTCAGGCGCCATCAGCAGCAAAGAGGAAAAAATACATAATACAGATATATAACACATGTATATATAATGTGAAACACATTCTCAAACATTCATATATACGCATCATGCAGACGCATCAAAGTCGAACAAATCGTCGTTTTGCGGTGACGTGTCTTTATTTATTTTTTATTTTTTGAAAGAAAGTGGAAAAGTGAGTAAGCTAATAGAGTTTCGGTTTTATTTTTCCGAATGTCGGTTTATTGTTTTGCATCAAAGTCAAACAAATCGTCGTTTTGCGGTGACGTGTCTTTATTTTTTATTTATTATTTTGTTTGAAAGAAAGTGGAAAAGTGAGTAAGCTATTAATAGAGTTTCTGTTCTATTTTTTCGAATGTCGGTTTATTGATTTTAAGTGCATATTGACAAAGACAGACGCATTTTAATGAATGAATGTGTGGGTTTATGAGGATAAAAGTGTTGAAGTCTGTTTTTTTTTTGGGACCATCAGTCTGAATTCTTGCAAAATACATTCAGCAGCAGTGAAGTTTATAATTTTTTCAATCGACCACAATCCTTCTGTGGGAGAATACAACATATATATGGCATATTTATACCTTTGTATGTTTGATTATAATGGTGTTTTTAAAAATCAGTTTCCAACATTGTCATGACAAATTATGATGCATTTTGTGAAACAAGTTCCCTACATGGCCTATAGTTGGGTTCTCATATTTATGCTTCAACCCTAATTAGAAAACCTAATACAGATGGTACCTTGCACTTTGACAATGATCCATTGCCAACTTAGGGTCAAATTTCAAAGCAGTCAAATTGTGAGACTACACACTGTGAAATTCAAAAATATCAGTACAAAAATGAAAAAAGTGGCCAAAGCAGGTTGAATTGCTGGGCAAGGGTTGAATTGCAAATCAACCTCCTTGCAAATTCAACCATTGAATTGTGGGACAGTCAAATTGTATGAGGTCAAATTGCAAGGTACCACCTGTACTGAAATTTTGAAAAAAAGCAATTAGATGCAGTAAAATAGTTCTACATACACTGGAATCATCTCAAAATTGATGTTTTGCATAGTTGCATTTATTGTATTTAGTTGAGTACCATGCGCACCTTTTTTCTCAAATTTCAGAAGAAAAAAGGGGTGTGCGTCATAAGCGGGTACACATTTTTCAAGAAGTTTTAGGAAGTTATGTGTGCATTATACTTAATTATAATGGAGCAATTTTGAACAAATGTAACAAGAAAACTTTTTTGTACTGAAAAAGTTGAAAGTTGATCAAATTCTTGTTCAATTCATGTCTAAAGTCAAATTTTTTGAATTTATTTTAAAAATTCTGTGGTTTTAGATTTACTAAAAATTGGGGTGCGCGTCTTACTTGGGTATAGGATTTTAGCCAAATTTCCAACTGAAAAACCCATGTGCGCGCCTTAATTGAGGGTGCATGGAAGTTGAGTAAATACGGTAATTATTGAAAACCAATTGTTCATCATATAGTCTTGC
Organism: Notodromas monacha; assembly: GCA_905338405.1. Classification (NCBI taxonomy): domain Eukaryota; kingdom Metazoa; phylum Arthropoda; class Ostracoda; order Podocopida; family Cyprididae; genus Notodromas; species Notodromas monacha. Next base: position 24,387 of record CAJPEX010001397.1, on the reverse strand, counting down.
TGAACCATGTTTTGGGTGCTGATAGTCTGTGTGATAAAAATTGAATTTTTCTCTTAATCCAGATTTGGCAAGTGTGACTGCAAGTATAATTTTTGAAATGTATGAGGGTTTTTTTATATTTGTGAATGTGTTGGGATGTTTTCCTGGTTTAATTTTTGGTGTTTATATTAATTTGTATGCAGCAGCAGAATCTTGTCACAACAAAAACAATTGGGACCTAAAATGTGCTGGAAAGAAAACTCTGTTGAATGGAAAATTTAAAAACATTGTGATTGTGCAGCAGGAGCTTCAAAAAAATGTGTCTTGGACATGAATTGAAATACAATATTACTGTATGTGGTCCTTTATGTTGAAATCATTTCCAAGGAATCTGAGAAGCATCAGGAATAAATTCAATAAAATATCCATCAATTCCTCATATAGCCAAATTCATGTGAGTCTCAAATCAATTAGTTATGGTGAGCTGACCTTTAGATTACTGCACAGTACTGAACTTGTTTCTTGAGCTCTCCAGGTAATGAACTTCCTGAGATCAATTAGAACATTCAAATGTTCTTATTCATCCAATAGTAACCACATTGGTTTTCTGTGAGGGGCTGCATATACAGTATATGTTCTTTCACAAAGCCCTGTTTAAAGGGACTTTGTTTGGAATCCCAAGGGACTCTGCAGAACACTTGGAAATAACCTATGCAATAAATATATTGTGAACAGAACATATATTTTACAATTTTGCAATTGATTTCATTGATATATTTGCGGGATGTTGGTGAATTGAATCAAGTGAAAAATATGAATGAAACGCGATTATGAACGTGCACAATGAGTGTTGGGCGTTGCTGCCGTGAAGTGCCTTATTTTTCCACTTTTAAATACCCATCTTCTCTATCTGTTCCTTGGATGATGTGGGTGAAAAAAGTCGCCCCCATGACGAAGCAGTCAGAGCAGCAGCAGCAGCAGTGGCAAGTCAGTATATATATATATGGGCATTCACATCCCATACAGACATAATGAGTTTAGTGTGTGGTGGGGTTTATCAAAAGTTTTGCCAGTCACCTGTTTACAAGTGCAGTCAAACCCCAATTTGTTTTTCCTGGCACAGTTTGTGTGGCACTGCATGGGGGATATTGTATCAAAAGAAAATTCATTTTAGGGCTCCTATAGGTAATAAAACAGGCTTTTTTGCAGAATTGCTGGCCATTGAGTCTATTTTATGAAAAGAAAGCCACACAAAATAATCTGAGGCTCATAGTATGACTTTAGTCATAAAAGAAAGAAAGCAAGAGCTCATAAATTATTTTTATACACTGTACCCTACAAATGTAAACTCATTTGGAGCATTTGGTCCTGGGGGAAAAAATTACAAATAATCCCTTGATCAAAATATTTGGAGAGAGTAACCACTCTTCTCTACCAAAACATTTAACATCTCNTACTTAATTATAATGGAGCAATTTTGAACAAATGTAACAAGAAAACTTTTTTGTACTGAAAAAGTTGAAAGTTGATCAAATTCTTGTTCAATTCATGTCTAAAGTCAAATTTTTTGAATTTATTTTAAAAATTCTGTGGTTTTAGATTTACTAAAAATTGGGGTGCGCGTCTTACTTGGGTATAGGATTTTAGCCAAATTTCCAACTGAAAAACCCATGTGCGCGCCTTAATTGAGGGTGCATGGAAGTTGAGTAAATACGGTAATTATTGAAAACCAATTGTTCATCATATAGTCTTGCTGAACCATGTTTTGGGTGCTGATAGTCTGTGTGATAAAAATTGAATTTTTCTCTTAATCCAGATTTGGCAAGTGTGACTGCAAGTATAATTTTTGAAATGTATGAGGGTTTTTTTATATTTGTGAATGTGTTGGGATGTTTTCCTGGTTTAATTTTTGGTGTTTATATTAATTTGTATGCAGCAGCAGAATCTTGTCACAACAAAAACAATTGGGACCTAAAATGTGCTGGAAAGAAAACTCTGTTGAATGGAAAATTTAAAAACATTGTGATTGTGCAGCAGGAGCTTCAAAAAAATGTGTCTTGGACATGAATTGAAATACAATATTACTGTATGTGGTCCTTTATGTTGAAATCATTTCCAAGGAATCTGAGAAGCATCAGGAATAAATTCAATAAAATATCCATCAATTCCTCATATAGCCAAATTCATGTGAGTCTCAAATCAATTAGTTATGGTGAGCTGACCTTTAGATTACTGCACAGTACTGAACTTGTTTCTTGAGCTCTGCAGGTAATGAACTTCCTGAGATAAATTCTCATTCAAATGTTCTTATTCATCCAATAGTAACCACATTGGTTTTCTGTGAGGGGCTGCATATATATGTTCTTTCACAAAGCCCTGTTTAAAGGGACTTTGTTTGGAATCCCAAGGGACTCTGCAGAACACTTGGAAACCTATGCAATAAATATATCGTGAACAGTACATATATTTTACAATTTTGCAATTGATTTAATTGATATATTTGCGGGATGTTGGTGAATTGAATCAAGTGAAGAACATGAATGAAACGCGATTATGAACGTGCACAATGAGTGTTGGGCGTTGCTGCCGTGAAGTGCCTTATTTTTCCACTTTTAAATACCCATCTTCTCTATCTGTTCCTTGGATGATGTGGGTGAAAAAAGTCGCCCCCATGACGAAGCAGTCAGAGCAGCAGCAGCAGCAGTGGCAAGTCAGTATATATATATATGGGCATTCACATCCCATGCAGACATAATGAGTCATAGTGTGTGGTGGGGTTAATCAAAAGTTTTGCCGGTCACCTGTTCACAAATGCAGTCAAACCCCAATTTGTTTTTCCTGGCACATTTTGTGTGGCACTGCATGGGGGATATTGTATCAAAAGAAAATTCATTTTAGGGCTCCTATAGGTAATAAAACAGGCTTTTTTGCAGACGTACTGGCCATTGAGTCTGTTTTATGAAAAGAAAGCCACACAAAATAATTTGAGGCTCATAGTATGACTTTAGTCATGAAAGAAAGAAAGCAAGAGCTCATAAATTATTTTTATGCACTGTACCCTACAAATGTAAACTCATTTGGAGCATTTGGTCCTGGGGGAAAAAATTACAAATAATCCCTTGATCAAAATATTTGGAGAGAGTAACCACTCTTCTCTACCAAAACATTTAACATCTCATCCATATCTGCCATAGAATAAAGCAAGGAAAAAGTCATCATTTGATCCTAGGAAAAAACTTACAAAGAATACCATTTATTACCATTTGCACAGGCACTTTATTTTGTTTGCCAAGAAAAGTCAGCTCACTACTATCTTCAAGTGGATGCAAATCAGGAATAAGTGGAAAATTTCACCACATTTGGAGCATCTGATCCACCAAAGAAAAATTTTTAAAATTATATTTATTGCTGTGTAGTGATTATTTTTGTCTATCAAGTCATTCAGCTCTCATCCATCTGTCAGTAGATGAAAAGGAGGAACAAGCGCAGAAATTTCACCCTGATTAAGAGCATCTTGTCTTAAAAAAAAGACATTTTAATGAAATTAATTTGAATACATTATCTGTTTAGTACAGTACAAGTATCCTTTGTCCATTCAAAGATGTCAACTCATCTGTCAGTGGATGATTAATTAAAATGGCACTCTTGTTACTTTAGGAGCATCTTCTGCCCTTGAAAAAAAAACATCCAAAGAATACAATTAATTTAAAATTCTTTAGTTCTTCTTTATATAAATATTTTTTAATTTACAAATTTTAGAATTCACCAGTTTTTGGATGAGAATTCAAATCTATTGTAATTGGAATGTCACCCCACTTTGAGCATCTGGNAAAAAAACCTCCCTAACTCCAAAAAGTTCCACCAGAAACCTCCCCAAGTCGAATTTTTGCACACAAGGAGGAACCGGAAATGTTTTTATTGCAGGCGTTTTTGGGGGAGGAGAGCTGCTTTAATTTGATGCAGCATCCTCCCCCCATTGATTGAACAAAGACGAGACACTGTTTCTGGCCCCCAGGCGCCGGAAACAGTGTCTCTTTTTTACTGCTGCAGCAATTACAATTTGTAATTCACCATGTACTCCATTTAAAATTTGTATGCTTGCTTTCACTTATTTGTTGAGCTGGTATTTTCAGTACTAACTTTTTGTTTTCACAGAAAACAAAAGATTTCATGCTGTGTTTGTTTAGCTATAGGTTCCAGCCGGTTTTAGGGGACTTTAGGTTTTATGGGGTTTATTTATGGCTAAGGTTTTATTCAAGCTTCAAGCATGCAAAAAAATTCGGTAGCTCGCCCTCAAAGAAAATTAAAGGGTTTCAATTTTCAAAAAGATTCGGTCGAAGAAATGAGAAAATTCTTCTCTTTGCCTAAAAGGAGGTAATTTGATAATCATTAAAAAAATCTCACAAGAGAAATGTTAGCATCAATTGGTCAATTTGTAAAGAAATTTAAAAGCGTCGCAATTTTTTTGACGATCATCACCAATTTTTTCTAGAAATATTAGTGTCTCTTTTTGTGTAGAATCCCTTGAAAATTATTACAAAATGCGAATGAAAACCTACTGTTTCCAAAATGTGGCCGTTTGGGTTTCAATTGTTCACAATATCTTACGTATAAACGCACAAATATTTGAAAGCAGACTGAAAGTATATTTGAGAGAAAAAATTTCCGTTTTCAGTTTTTTACACATTTTTTTCGGATTTGAATGAATAAAAATTTCCGTTCTTCACGAATTTTTTCAAGTGCGAGCGCTTTTCAAATATTCATTATACACCCATAATGTTATTTCTAAAAAATTAATTTTAAAAAACTTGAAAGAAATTGAATCTAAAGTTCACTCGAACTGTAACTAGATGCTACTAGATGCTACTAATACTAGATGCTTTTCTGTCGCAAATTTTTGAAAATCAGCCGTCCTCATGTTTTTTGACCGTCGTATAAATCACGTCCATATTTTGCAATACGATATACAAGCACACACAAAAAAACGCGTATGTTTAATCAATTGACAATATCAGGGATTGCAATTGCGATAAATGCATGAAATGAGTTGAAAATTTACAATTCGACGATACTGATACATTCTGGAGCAGAATTTGGAAGTGCATTGCAATTTTTGCATACTTTAATTGGAAGTATAGGGTTATAGTTGGGGTTATTATGATTTTGGTTTTTGAATTGGTCTAACATTTTAATTTATTAATATTATTATATGAGGGGAATCCTGGTCTGCGGCGACATGCGGCAGGCAATTGAGCAGCCTGTATATACAGTATATTCGTATTGTAACCGTAGTAATTTGTGCAAATTTCATCTTTGAAAGAAAAAAAGGGAAAAATTTGTGGTTTTTCAAAAGCGTGATTGTCTGACTGAAGAGAATTTGTTGTGTAACTGAAAAAAGGGGGGGAAACGTGACTCCCTCTCTCACGGCTGGCTGCGAAACTGTCTTCCTTCTTCATTCTTTCTTTGGCTGCAATAACTTACACAGGATTATAAAGTGTGGTGCCTCAAAGAACAGATTTATTTGACTCCAAAGCATTCCTTGTGAGGCAATTCTCAAAGCGAAGAAAATGGGGAGAGAACAAATCGCAGGAATTAAATCCGGAAAAAAACTCTTTCAAATAAGTGCTGATGCTGGAGGAACTGGGCCAAGGTATTTTTCTGTTGAAATCTTCTCTCTTTTCAAATAAATATTCAGTACTCCTGGACTGAATAAATAAATATGCTGGTGAAAACTCTCTCTCTTTTTTTTTTCTGCAAGAATCTTGTCTACAAATGTTTCTCTGTATAATTTTGTTTTTGGTCACATATATGTAAGGTTCTTTCTCCATGCTACAGAGGTTCTCTACAACAAAATTCTCTCTACAATGCATTTTGTCTGGTCCTTTGCATTGTGCTGCAGAGAGGGCCCACTTGTGATTTTCTTTATACTAATTACACCTTTGTAAGAGACATGCACCTGCCTTTTCACCTGGAAAATTGAGAAAAAAGTGGCAAAATGCAGTATAAGTTATCAGAGGTCAAGTGTGTACAATAATTCACTGCTGGTCACATTGATTGGATCAGATCATTCTAAAAATCCAAACAAGAGGTCCACTTGAAGATAAGCAGGAATAAATAAACTCTAAAATGGGTTCAAGGGAAGGTTTGGTTTGAATTTCTCTGAGACCCAAGAAGAAAATCTATGGTATATGTACCAGTGTTCCCCAAACCATGGCACACAGACTGCTGGTGCTGGTCTGCAGAAGTTGTTTGCCATGTTGCAAATTTTTATTAGTTCTATTTTTAGCAGGAGTCAAAGAGAACCCGAATTCTCGTCCTTGAAGGACTAATTCATCCTCTGTGAGAACCTTGGAAGACCTCGGTTCTCACGTTGCTTATTGAAGCCTCCAAGACTGCATTTCACTGCAAATCCTGTTGCTAATTCGCATCCGTGAAGGACTGCTTTCCTGTTTCCCAAAAACCACAAGATTGAACACAGTTTGTCTCAAGCATTTGCGTGTGTTACATCTCCAAGATTTTGCAAGGTTTTCAGTTGCTATCAATCAATCCTACAAATTATACCAACCTCAGAATAGGGTGATTTCACCCCGGTCGCAGCCCGACCAAATCTCTGTGTTTTATTCCTAAAACCAACCCATTCTCAGTCTTTCTAAAACTCTTTAATTAAAATCTTCATTTGTTGGGATTTATTCCTGACATGCCAGTCTGCCGGTAATTTTCTGCTGCACAATGTATTGAGAAAAGTATAGCAATGAAGTCTGCTATTATTTTTCTGGAATTTCAGATAGACAATGGCAGTAGAAATTATCTGAAAAAAATGAAAGTTTGGTTTTTTTCCTAATAACACATGAGACAAATTTTTACCTGATGAAATGAATTATTTAATTTTTTAATTCTCAGGAACCTTTTTTAACCCCACCTTTCTAATTTGCTGAACACATTTCACTATGCAATATTGCTGTTTTTATTGGTTCATAATTGCTTCAAGAAATCATAAACTTTTTAAATGCCTGCCATAAAGTCTTCCAATTTTTCGGAAAATGTTTTGAGTCTGCAAAAATTTTATAAAACTTTGCTGGTCTGCAGACAATTTTGGGTAATTTGCTGGTCTGCAAAAATGTTTATGGAAATTTTATGGTTATGCAGGCCCAAAAAAAGTTGGGAAACAGCTGGTAAAAATACAATATATGTATTATATGCGCACCCAAACATTCTCAGTGGCCAAAATTGAACTCTTCAGGAGACTATGAAAGCAAAAGTTTCGAATTTTTGCTGGAATAAACTTTGCTCTTATTCAACAGTCCCAAATTAAAAGCAGAACTATCAAATAAAAAGCAACTCAACCAATTCAGCAGTCCTAATAAAAGGCAGAAATTGGAAATATAGAGCTTTACTTCAAACAAAGCTCAATTTAGTATAAATCAAAACATTTAGCGTTTAGTTTCCTGAGAATAAAAATTTTGGCAACTGAAAATTTTCACGCGTCTCATAGGATATAAAGATAAGATCTTTTTCAATTTTAAAGTAAAAAGGCAGATTTTGCGCTTCCGATTTACTATTTCTTCTCTTAATTGACATGGCTGCTGAATTAAAGCAAAGCTCATTTGAGCCAAAATGCACATACTGTACAGTATTCTATTTTTATAGTTGTTTGAATATTTAATTTTTGCACTGAAAATGTCGTTTTTCGTGAATTCACAAGTTAAAAATGCAGCTGCTTTTTCTTCATCACGGGTTTGCTTATTATTGGTACTTGCACATCCAATAACATATACATAACCCATATATTTATTCATTTCCAGGAGTGGAAATCGGAAAGATTTTGAAATATTAAGAATAAAGTTAAAAATTACAAATTCAAATGTAAAAACTTGTCTATTAACCCAAAAACTCAGCTCGTAAAATGCCCGCGCTAGTAAAAAATAAATAATTAAATAAATTTAGTGAGGAGGAAGGAAGCTTTCCAAAAAAAAGGCTTTTGTGAAAGAAGATGGAAATTACGCAATTTTATTGCAAAGTATTTTGGAATTTGGAAATTACGTGATCGTATAGTTTCCTTTGGTCTTATAATTGTGTAGAATTCTTTCTAGAGAAATACACTATACAGACGATGTATCTTGTTAAAGCAAACTTTTGTATGGACTCAGGAGAAAAAATTCTTATGATGAAAAAATCTTCATATTGAGAATACCTTGAGAAATGTAATAATTTTTCCCAGAAATATGTGATGTCCAATATTGCTTCAGTCCGAATTTTGGTCGTTATTGGCAAATCTTTACATTTGCACAAAAAAATAAAGTTTCAATATAAAATGAAAAATATCCTAGCAAAAAAGTAATAATTTCTTTAGTAAAAAAGAATTGTTCTGTGATAAAATGTTTTATAGGTATCCTGTGCTGTTTTTTCCTCGATTCAATCCGCTAATTTCTTTTGCGTACAATTTTTTGAATAATTTTTTATTTGTCCTTTTCACCTGAAACATTTTATAGCGAACTTTCTTAATTCTTATACTGTACTTTAATTGGGATGGAAACTTTGAATACTTTAATAAACCGATTTGTTGAGCAGTAGTATTTAATCAGGAGAATTATTCAGTATAAAATCATCTTCAGCATTGGTCCTGATGTATTTTTTGTTACTGTACTTTAATTGGGATGGAAACTTTGAATACTTTAATAAACCGATTTGTTGAGCAGTAGTATTTAATCAGGAGAATTATTCAGTATAAAATCATCTTCAGCATTGGTCCTGATGTATTTTTTGTCAGGACCTTTGAAAAATTGTGCATAAATAAAAATTGGACGCACTATAACGGAATTCCTTTACAAAATCTCTTTTTCAACTATGCCGAAGATGATTATGAAGTATACAGTAAAATATATTTTACAACGAAGCGATTTTAAATATGTTTTCCGCTTAAAATTTGCAGTATACTATATTTTATTATTATTGCGATGAGTCCCAGGGATCTTTCATTTTTGTTCGACCTTTGGAAAATTTTCACAGTGATCTCAATTAGTTTAAAAGTGCATTATGTGCGGGAAACGTGGAGCCATTGATTTCTCGCGTCATCTATCCGCTCAAACTGAAAACAATCTCGGGCATTCCGCCAACGTGTTTCTGCTGCAAACAGATAGATGACGCAATCAAACAAATACAGCAAGTATACCAGAAGGAAGGGTTTTCAGACCAAGTCGTCTGGTATACGGTATTCTCAGCTTTATTATTCGTGTCATCTTGCTGTTCCCATTCACAAAATCTGCGTATTTACAGTCCACTAACAATTTTTCCAGGATTTCCTGGCCTTCGCCATCTAGTTGTTCAAGTCAAAAGAAGAAAATTATGTGGATCAACCAGCGAAAATACTGTACCAGAAAAACCAGGGAAATATTATGCTGCAGATTTGAAGAGCTGGCCTGTAATGTACATAGTTCAGTGTGGGGCATCGACTTGAGGACACCCCAGCATGCAAATGATTCAATTTACGTGAAATTTAAATTCAAGAAAATCTTAACATGTTGCAACAATCTCACAAGATATGAGGACCCTATGTCATTGAAATTTTTCAGGAAAAGTGAAATACATTTAATATTTTTCAAAATGTAGGTAATATCTTTTAAATAATGTATGCTACTTCTATAATGGACATAAAGTCAGAATAAAATCGTATTACTGTATAAATGTAATTTAATTACTTTCAAAATCAGGTTAGTCTTTTGCTTTTTAGAAGTTTTTTTTATTTCATTGAACTGTTGTAATACAGTACTGTATGTTGTTGTTTCTTGGCTTTTTGACTCCTTTTTAATGACAAAAAAAAAGGAGTCTGCCTTAATTTTTTCTGGACATTTATTTTCTGTATTTCGTGTGAAAGTCAAGAAAAACGTATTTTTGATTCTTCGATTTTTATTTATAAACTTTTTGCCAAATAGCTGTGAGAAATGAGAAGTTATTTACGCTTTTAAACAAATTCATGGGAAATGTGATTCAACATGCAGATGTTCCAACTTATTGACACAGTCTGAGAAGTACATAATTATTACTGCATGTCCTCATGTACTTCACACTAATTTTCATCAGAATTGAAACCATAGAAGAGGCAAAATAACTGAGGAGCAGATGAAGACACTCTTTTTCTGGTTTCTATCTGCGTTTAGGAGAACAAAGGCAGCATTTTTTTTTTTTAATTTCCGAATTTTCTGGAATTTTTTCTTACTTTTGTCATGAAAATGTTACATCATGCCCCGTGAAGGACTCGAATCAAGACAACAAAGCAGGTTGTTGAAACGTGAGTTTACCCTCGAGAGAGTTGCGAAATGCAGCCGAAACGCAGCAGGTACATGAGTTCAGTACTTGATGCTTTCATATATGCAGTATTGGTGACGTAACGCACACTATTCATGTGTACAGTAAATGAAAAGTGGACCGAATAAAAAAGCATAGACTGATTTTAAATGAAGATGTCTTCTCCGGTTATTATATTTATGGAAATTTACCAGTATGCCAGAAATATTTATGGAAATTTACCAGTCTACCAGAAATATTTATGGAAATTTACCAGTCTGCAGGCCCAAAGAGGTCGGGGAAAACTGGTGTAAACTGACTGCTTGCAATTGATTTGAGTGAACAACAGATGTCGCTTCTTTGCTTGACAGGGCTTGAATGCATCGCCTCATCATCATCATCCTCATCATCATCAGCTGAATTACCATCATCTGGAGGACCAAGACCATCGAAGACATCACGTCGGAAACATCGATGAAAGCGGTGAGTATGCATCTGCACCAAATGATGCACCCACGCATGAAGACCACCACCACAACCACAACCATCACCAGCACCACCACGAACAACAACAACAACAACAACAAGAACCACACCAGCAGCAGCAACATTTCCGACGAGTGCCAATAAACAACCCTCGATCTACAGGCTTATCTTTGCGGGACAAAGTGATGACGCCGTCATCATCAGCCGACCAGCATGCTGAAGATGAGTCTGATCAGCGTCCAGCAGCAGCAACCGGCGCCACATCATCATCATCATCATCACTAACACACCCCAACCCCGGCGCCTGGGGCATTTCCGACGTGCAGGACCAAGAATTCCTCGCCTCGTATTTGCGAGATGCCAAGGCGAATTTCGGACACCGTTTACAAGACGGCGAAGATCATCATCATTATCATCATCGGGAGGCGGAGACAGAGTCCGAAGATGGGTGGCGGCATCGGGCGGCGGCGTCCGCCTCCACCTCCGCCGCCGCCGCCGCTGCTGCTGCTTCCAGCAGCAGCTTGTATCTGCAGCAAGGCTTGGCGGGTTTCATAAGGACGCCGCATTTGCCGGCTACTTGGTACACTGCTGAGACTCACGAGCCTGTCAAAACTGGGCCATTGTTGGAAAGGCAATTATCAGATGAGGACCATCATCAGCAAGAGGAAGAACAAAAGGATAACGGGACGCTTCTTTTTTTCCTTCGCGATAACAATGGCAAGGATGACGAGAACATCAAGGACAATGATAGAAGGTCATTTCCCTCCTTGAACTCTCAACTCCAGTGTTTTTTAAGAGGTGGATTCTCTCTATATGCAAGAGTGGTATACTAAACTCAGGATTGGTGGTGGGCCATATATGGCAAGGATGAGGAAATACATTATGGCTTATTGATCATAATTTTTTTCTAGTGAAAGGTTAAAAAAATGTAGACATTCTGCAATTTTATTTATTTTTCAATGGAAGCTAAAATACCCTGAAAATGGTCAAGTTAAGGTTGGATTCCCTGCCTTGCTAATATATAGAGTGAGACCCCACATGCAGACACCTTGACATGTGGAAAATTTGCAAAGGGACACTTATTTCCACAAAAAAAAGCCTAAGAAAGGCGCCACATCCAGACACTGACTTGACATATGGTCATTGTGTGTTAAAGTTGCAAATGAGTTTCAGGCCAAATTACTAAAAAAAACAGATATTTCCAACCCTAAAATCTGTGTAAGAAAAGTTCTTTGGCATTTCTCTCATCCATTTACCATCCATTTAGCTAATTTTAAAAAATTATCTCCAGCATATAGGGACTTCCTTCTCTCTTTTTAACTTGAATGTTATTATTTTTGCAGAGAAAGCCAACATTTCAATGTACTGCACAGAGGTATCAGTATCCAATGCTACAAATTTCCATTTAGCTTTGAAAGATATTGATTGAATAAGTTTTAATTGGGAGACAACTTTTTTAATTTTTCATGGAATTATGATGAATATTTTTGTCCATAAAACACCAATTAAAAATTATATAATGTAAGTCAAACAGAAAATAAAACTTGACTTGGAAATATTTTGAGTGAGGGACACTCTTGAGTCTTGATGCACCAATTATCTCTGCATTTTGGGGTCTCACTTTATTTTAATTTAGGTATGATTTTTATGATGTATGCAGGGGGAAAAACATCCATGCTGTACTTGAAAAACAACTGTGCATAAAACAGCTGATTGCAAGAACCCATTGCACAAATTTAAAAAGGCAAGAATTTAAAAAATGTATCCAATCTTAATTAGTTTAAATAACAGGTAAAATTTGTACTTTTTTCAATTTTCATGTGATGACCAGAGATTATGTCAAACTGAATAGATATCATTGAATTTTTCATAATTTAAAAATTGTTTTTATTGTGATATTTTGAATCAAGGACCAACAAACCCATAGAAAATAAGCCAAGATTTTTGAAGAATTAGAACCTCTAATAATTTATGGGAAAAAAGCATATGGGGCCCAAAATTGGCATTTTGAGAAAATTGATGTAGACAAGATTGTTGTAGAGAGAGTCCACCTGTAGTACTATTTTTACTTGAGTACTATGAGCTATTTCTGAAGATGCACACTTTAGATTTTTAGCTGATAATTCAAAGAATGCCTCATCCCTGCATATTATTGTATTACACACATTCTATTTTTTGGTTACATCCAAGATTCCTATTTCAAAAGCTGTTTTGGACAAAAATTTAAATTCAAGCCTACTTGAAAATCAAATTCAATAATGGTTTTATTTCTTGCTTGGACAAACAATAGTACAGTAATTTTAAAGTAGGAAACATTTTAAATTGGGGAGAAAGTTTCCAATTTTTAAAAAATGTTGCTTGAAAATGTTTAAGCCACATTTTTTCTACCCAACTATTATGTTGCGCATCTCAATTTTTTTGCTCAAACTTTTTGGAGCAAGTATTTGAAATACAAGTCAATCTTGTTTTATAGAGAAAATCTCAAGTAGCAAAAGCACAGATAAGCAACCCTGAGTGACTCAAACCAAAACCCTCCTTGAGAGTATAGGGATAAACAAACGAACAAGCGCTAAAAAGAGAACAAATTTACAAAAGATGTGTGAAAAAGAGTCATCCTGAACAAAAAAAAAAGCAAGGATCAAATAGCAAACTTGAATTGACTGTTTGAAAAGGAATCATTCCCATGATTTCCAACTTCAATACTTTCTCCAATATTTCATCACAGCCTTTCATTTCAGTGCTGATATAAATCCGCATCCACCTTACAAAAATGACTCCATTGAGGACTTGGATGGCAATATTGATTATCATTAAATAAGAAATAATTATGAGCCTGTCGCAAATTACAGTGCCCATATTTGGAAGATCACTGCTCTGTCTTTATCCTTCTAATCCTCAAGCTTAATTGATTCATGAGGAAATCATTATTCAGAAAATAAATGTACCATTGTGATTAATTTTCCAAAATTGAAAAAGATATATATTCAATAGGTATATGTTGGCAGAGTTTGAAAATTAATGACCATTCCCACTATTGGAATAAATATCAATCATTGCTCCATATTTATGAAATTCATGTCCTCAAGTGATGCATGATGAAATCAATGATAAGTACTGTAATTTAAATCCTAAGAATGAATAGCACCATGATTAATTTTCCAGAAATGAAGAAAATGCTCACTTTATGGCAGTTTTTATTTGCGCATCTCAATTTTTTTGCTCAAACTTTTTGGAGCAAGTATTTGAAATACAAGTCAATCTTGTTTTATAGAGAAAATCTCAAGTAGCAAAAGCACAGATAAGCAACCCTGAGTGACTCAAACCAGAACATTCCTTGAGAGTAGGGATAAACAAAAGAACAAGCGCTAAAAAGAGAACAAATTTACAAAAGATGTGTGAAAAAGAGTCATCCTGAACAAACAAAAAAAAGCAAGGATCAAATAGGAAACTTGAATTGACTGTTTGAAATGGAATCATTCCCATGATTTCCAGCTTCAATACTTTCTCCAGCAATATTCTGAGAAATCCATCACAGCCTTTCATTTCAATGCTGATATAAATCCGCATCCACATTACAAAAATGACTCCATTGAGGACTTGGATGGCAATATTGATTATCATTAAATAAGAAATAATTATGAGCCTGTCGCAAATTACAGTGCCCATATTTGGAAGATCACTGCTCTGTTTTTATCCTTCTAATCCTCAAGCTTAATTGATTCATGAGGAAATCATTATTCAGAAAATAAATGTACCATTGTGATTGATTTTCCAAAATTGAAAAAGATATATATTCAATAGGTATATGTTGGCAGAGCTTGAAAATTAATGACCATACCCATTATTGGAATAAATATCAATCATTGCTCCATATTTATGGTTAAGTACAGGAGTTCACTACGTACTACTTTAGTTACTATTCATGACATTAAATTTAGGATTCTTACTTATCGTGGTACTAATTAAAAGGTCTTTACTTCTTTTACGAGTGAAATACCGTCAAAAATTCAATTTAATACCCTGTCCTGGAATAGCATTGCTTTTTTTTAATTGACACTCAAATCCCACTGGTGATGCAAGTTCAAGGAAATCAATGATGATCTTTTGCACAGAAATGCATGTCATAGTGATTAATTTTTCACAAGTGAAGTGGTGATCATGTTAATGCAATGCTGGCTTTTGCAAAGTACCCATTTTTGGAGTGCCATGGCTCTATATATATTTTATGGTAGTGAAATCCTCAAGTAAAGCATAATGAAACCATCATTATGAAAATCACAGAAAGAAATGCCTGTGATCAATTTTTCAGAAATGAACAGAATAATGAATGAAGTCACCTCTCATTGAAATGGGCTAAATAGAAAAAAGTATACCATTCATAGTTGGATCTCATTAACTCAAACCTCCCTAAGTCAAATACCTGCCTAATCAAAATTGTTCAAGTCCCTGTCTGATTAGAATCAGTACATTAAAAAGATCCCTAAATCAAAAGTTTAAAACTTTTGTAACATTTTCTGAGACTATTTGGCTACTAATTTCTTGAAACAGAAATGAGAAAAGCAATAAAAAATTACCTTGATGTGCTTTGAAGGGAAGTGAAAGACTATTAGGGGAAATGGAACCGACGAAGGTTCAAGTCGTAGGAAAGTTGAGTAAGTTCTTCGTTAAATTTCGGGTCTTATAGTGGTAAGTGTTAAAGGACTTTAAGAAGGTACGAAGGGTGTCGTTTTTAGGAACGTCAAAGGGGTTAGCAAATCCTCTGCAATATTTTGGAACCTCCTGAAGTCAAAACTTACCTGTATTAAATATTTTCCTGGTTCCTTGAAATTTGACTTAATTAAACAACAGCAGGTTTCACTTGTTGGCTGCATGTGCATACTTTTTTATACATGCAATATTAAAAATAATGTGCATAGAAAATGAAAAATTTAACCTTGCATTTTGATACCCACACAATTCTTGGTACCTCAGATAATTACAGTGAGACCCGAAGATGCGGACATAATTGGTGTATCAAGAGTGTCTCTAAGTTGAGTCTTATTTTCACATAGACTTACATTATATAATTTTCAATTGCTTTTTTATGGAAAAAATATTCATCAGAATTTACAGAAAAAAATTTCTGCCAATTGAAATTGATTCTGTCAGTATCTTTAAACTCACTAAAAAATGTGGAGCATTGAATACTGTACCTCTGTACAGTACCGTACATTGAAATGCTGGCATCTGTAAAAATAACATTGAAGTCCAGAAAAGAAAGAAGGAAGTCCCTCTATGCTGGAGGGAATTTATTTTAAGTAGCTGAATGAATGGGAAAATGGTGGGAGAAATGCCACAGAATTTTTTTGCATATAGATCTTTGGGTTGGAAATACTGTATATTTTTCTTGCAATAATTCAGTCTGGTAAAAATCACTTGTCCTGAAACTTATTTGTGATTTCATCAAGCAATGTCCACATGCTGAGTCAGTGTCCACATGTTGAGTCTTTTTTAAGGCCTTTTTTATTGAAAAATAAATGTCCCTATATGTTGAATTGTCCACATGTTAGAGGTGTCTGCATGTGCTGGGGGTCTCTGTGATAATTATAAAATAATAAACAATAATAATTATTATTGTTGTTACTGATTACCATATAGGAGGGATCCAAAAGTGTTTTACTCGGACGCCAGTAGGCGGATTGAGGAGCACTTGAATGGCGGCTCTGCCTTGTTGGCCCAACACACCCTGGACGTGGAGGCTGACAACCTGGATGTGCCCTACCAGGAACCCAACTTGGGGTGCCTGTCCTATGGGTCCCACTTTTGCAGTGTCCAGCAAGACTATCCCAAGTAAGTGCATCTCTATATATGGGCTCACTTTCAAGTTCTTCATGATATATTGTAGTTTCCAATTCCCAATATGATACAGTATCACCACATTTTCTTAAATATAAAAAGCAGACTTTCTTGTAAAATAATTCGGGGCCCAAAATATCAGGATAATTTAATTCACTAATTATTCGGAATTATATTAAATATTGAACGTAGGGACGTCACCAGCAGATGCGGATGTGAATTACTGTACCTTCTTCTTCATGCACAAAAAAATTTCTTCAAATTTTTGCAATAAACCTGCTGGTTCAAGAGTTTCATTATTTAAAAAATGGTTTTATATCTGATGGTTTCTCATAGTTACGAATTAAAGTCGTTATTCCTTCTGAGTTTCTGGCCAACTGAATCTTCTGAAAATTTTGATCTAAAATTTAAATGAAGAAACCCCTTATTATATACCTATACAATTTGTTCAAAGCTATGTGACAATTATGAAGATTTTGATTTTTGAAATTAAATTATTCCATAGAATCCTAACTTTCATTCAAGCTTTTGAGAAGATTAATGCAGGTACTGTATTTATATCGCACATGAATAACTGAAACATGTTTTGAATTCGTTATATATGATGAAAAAACTGGATGTGATGAATGTATGTCTTACATTCGCAGAGCACGTAATCCTTTAAATTTGAATTTTGAAACCCCAATAAATATAGACACGTTTTGATCATCAGCAATCAATGGAATTTCATGTTTGAGTTAACCAAGTACGTATTTAAACAAGTACAGCACCGTGTTTATCATTTTTTCCCTCAAAATTGAGAGGGAAAAAGGGGTTGCACCTCATAATTAGGCATGGGTAAATTTTTCCCAAAAAAATCTTGGAATTTTATAGCTGTGCTCTTGAATGTTCTGGGAAATTTTTGTCAGAGAATTTTTAAAAACAGGAAAATTGAAATTTTGTGGAATTCAGGTTGAATTCGTGCCTCAATTTTATTTCTTGTTGTCTCTTTCTTTTGAAGTATTTCAGTTTTTTCAGTTCACTGAAAATTAGGTGCGCGTCTTACTTGGAGATACAAGGGTTGAAGCAAATGAAGATTTAAAAAAATGAAAAATAGAAAACACAACTTCCATAAAATTTTGAGGCAATAAAAAAAAATATCTTCGACAGAAACTAGGCCTTAATTGGATGATGTTTTTGAAGAGACAATTTAAAAAAAAAGAATTGGAAATGAACCCCTGCTCTTGGAAAAATGAAACATGCACATGGGTTTTTATTTGTTCCAAACAAAATAATGGCTCAAAAAGCTTGAAAGTTTGAGAAAATTTAGAAAAATCATGGAAAAAATGAAATGAAAATTTCAAGTTTTTAGCTCTTCTGAAAAATATTTAGCACCCTGTAACATGAGTGCTGGAGAACTGAACCAAACACTGAAATGTCTTCACTTATTGCCTTGCCAAAAACTGAATTTGTTTGTGAAAAATCTGAAAAAATTCCCAGGACTTTGGATTTTCGCGGGCTGAATCATAAAATGTTATACTGTACTCAAGTACAGTGAATACAGTACAAGCAATATGTACCTTTATTATATTGGATCTATACAAGCAGTACCATTTGTCATCATACTCACACATAATTTCCCTTGTGCTTATAATGTGGTGTGTATATACTGTATATATGATGTGAAAGGGCCATCATGAAGTGGATCGATGACAAGTTCGCCACAATCCTTTCCAACTTCTCGCTGCCCAGTACGCCTGAGCTGGAAGCAGGCGGTCCTCTGTTCGGTGCCGACCCCGTCCCGCCGGCAGATGACGCTCCCTGCGAATCCCGGGTGAGTGCGCTGATGCTGCTGCTGAAATAACCTAGCTGTTGACAGCAGCAAATTGTACATCCACATGTTTTGTTTCTTCCTTTTTATACCCCCACGCTGTACTGTAATTGCAAACCTTGTGTATGTCATCTGATCGCCATTCATATATACAGTACTTGTATTTAATTCTTCCCCATTTATTATTGCGATGTGCAGAGAAGCGATTTGCAACCCAGCTGGGTTCAGGACGAAAACACTGGTGCCTGGGTACTAGTTGTGCAGACAATGAGTCTCCAGCAATGGATTCGACTTGATGAGTGCATGTGAGTGCTGCATATAAATAGTATGACAACAACTCTGAGGGTATGGAGAAAAAAAGGATGTACTTGCATGTTTATATATCAGAAAAATCTAGGACTTCTTTCAAACATAATTTCATAACCATTAAACATAATTGCTGATTTTTCAGTTGTTGTCTGAATGAGGCTCATGGCATTTCATCAATTGACTTGAATCCACATTTTTCTTTATCATATTGTATTCTTTGCTTTAAATGAAAAACCATTTCTTAAAGTATAGTTGGTGAAGTATACAGAACAGGCTCCACTCAGACTGTAATACTGTAATATGAAAATTTTTATTTTTCAAATTTGAATGAAGAAATGTCACCATCATGAGCTTGGAATGGCATGTATCTTAACATATTATGTCCATTTCAGAGCAGTTATATAAAACAAAAGATGAAAAGCTGTGTCTTTTTAATAATTGAAATTTTTAATCAAGCTGAACATTTTCGAATGCAGTGCATTATAATTTTTTTATAATCAAGTTGAAGATATTCTTTTTAGTGTCTTTTTCATAAAAAGCTTAAAGTTTGATTTAAGTAAGTTTGCAGGTTGAAACAAGCACTGCTGCTGGACCGCAATATGCAGTACAGTATACAGTACATAACAATTATGATATATGTGATCATGTTGGCCAACTGAAAAAGGTCATAATTTGCTCCATTGTGATTTATGTGATCCACGCTGAAAGTCTGCTCATTCTTAATCATGCTCTATGGGTTTAATTTTTTGTCTGCATTTTCTACTCGACCACATTGAATTTATTCTTGCATTCCTATTGATTGGTTTCTTGATGATTTTTTTTTCTCTCTCAATGAATCTGTGGCAGATCCAAAGACATAAGCTGCCAATACGTGATGCCATTCTACAGCAGTGTGTGCAGGGAGAAGACCAGTGTGCACCAGTTGGTAGCCTGGAACCCGTCTTTACCCGAAATGCTATCATTTGCCTACTTGAAGGCGCCGAACGGTTGTGTCTGCTTCCAAGTTCAGCATCCTTTCAACTCATTCAAGAAGCAATTTAAAGCCCAGAATATCACCATTCACAATTTCCTGAAATTCTTCCATGCTTCCCACAGCAAAAATCCTTGCAGTTTCCCCAATTCAAATCCTCGGCAATATTTTGGAACCTCCTGAAGTCAAAACTTCCCTGTATTAAATATTTTCCTGGTTCCTTGAAATTTGACTTAATTAAACAACAGCAGGTTTCACTTGTTGGCTGCATGTGCATACTTTTTATACATGCAATATTAAAAATAATGTGCATAGAAAATGAAAAATTTAACCTTGCATTTTGATACCCACACAATTCTTGGTACCTCAGATAATTACAGTGAGACCCAAAGATGCGGACATAATTGGTGTATCAAGAGTGTCTCTAAGTTGAGTCTTATTTTCACATAGACTTACATTAATTGCTGTTTTTTGGAAAAAATATTCATCAGAATTTACAGAAAAAAATTCTGCCAATTGAAATTTATTCTGTCAATATTTCTTTCAACTCAATAAAAAATGTGGAGCATTGAATACTGTACCTCTGTATAGCACTTTGAAATGCTGGCATCTGTAAAAATAACATTGAAGTCCAGAAAAGAAAGAAGGAAGTCCCTCTATGCTGGAGGGAATTTATTTCAAGTAGCTGAATGAATGGGAAAATGGTGGGAGAAATGCTAAAGAATTTTTTGCATAGATCTTGGGGTTGGAAATACAGTATATTTTTCTTGCAATAATTCAGTCTGGTAAAAATCACTTGTCCTGAAACTTATTTGTGATTTCATCAGGCAATGTCCACATGCTGAGTCAGTGTCCGCATGTTGAGTCTTTTTTTTAGGCCTTTTTTATTGAAAAATAAATGTCCCCTATATTTTGAATTGTCCACATGTTAGAGGTCTCTGCATGTGCTGGGAGTCTCACTGTAATAATTATGGAATAAGAAATAATAATGATTGTTGTTACTGATTACCATAGGAGGGATCCAAAAGTGTTTTACTCGGACGCCAGTAGGCGGATTGAAGAGCACTTGAATGGCGGCTCTGCCTTGTTAGCCCAACACACCCTGGACGTGGAGGCTGACAACCTGGATGTGCCCTACCAGGAACCCAACTTGGGGTGCCTGTCCTATGGTTCCCACTTTTGCAGTGTCCAGCAAGACTATCCCAAGTAAGTGCATGTCTATATAGTGCTCACTTTCCAGTTCTTCATGATATATTGTAGTTTCCAATTCCCAATATGAGACAGTACCATCACATTTTCTGAAACATAAAAAGCAGACTTTCTTGTAAAATAATTCGGGGCCCAAAACATCAGGGTAATTTAATTCACTAATTATTCAGAATTATATAAAATACGTGGGGACATCAACTTTTTAGCTCTGCCAAAAAATGTTTAGCACCCTGTGACATGAGTGGAGAACTGCACCAAACACTGAAATGTTCTCACTTATTGCGTTATTGCCGAAAATTAAATTTTTGTGTGAAAAATGTGAAAAAATTCCCGGGACCTTGGATTTTCACGGGCTGAATCGTAAAATGTTATACTGTACTCAAGTACAGTGAATACAGTACAAGCAGTGTGTACCTTTATTATTTTGTATCTATCACAGTACCATTTGTCATATACTCACACATAATTTCCCTTGTGCTTATAATGTGGTGTGTATATACTGTATATATGATGTGAAAGGGCCATCATGAAGTGGATCGATGACAAGTTCGCCACAATCCTTTCCAACTTCTCGCTGCCCAGTACGCCAGAGCTGGAAGCAGGCGGTCCTCTGTTTGGTGCCGACCCCGTCCCGCCGGCAGATGACGCTCCCTGCGAATCCCGGGTGAGTGCGCTGCTGCTGCTGATGCTGAAATAACCTGGCTGTTGACAGCAGCAAATTGTACATCGACATGTTTTGTTTCTTCCTTTTTATACCCCACGCTATAATTGCAAACCTTGTGTTTGTCATCTGATTGCCATTCATATGTACTTGTACTGTATATAATTCTTCCTCATTTATTATCGCGAGGTGCAGAGAAGCGATTTGCAACCCAGCTGGGTTCAGGACGAAAACACTGGTGCCTGGGTACTAGTTGTGCAGACAATGAGTCTCCAGCAATGGATTCGACTTGATGAGTGCATGTAAGTGCTGCATATAAATAGTATGACAACAACTCTGAGGGTATGGAGAAATAAAGGATGTATAGTATACTTGCATGTTTATATATATCAGAAAAATCTAGGACTTATTTCAAACATAATTTCATAACCATTTGACATAATTGAAGATTTTTCAGTTGTTGTCTGAATGAGGCCCATGGCATTTTATCAATTGGCTTGAATCCACATTTTTCTTTATCACATGATTCCTTGCTTTAAATGAAAAACTATTTCCTAAAGTATAGTTGGTGAAGTATACAGAACAGGGTCCACTCAGGCTGTAATACTGTGATATGAAAATTTTTATTATTCAAATTGGAATGAAGAAATGTTAGCATCATGAGCTTGGAATGGCATGTATCTTAACATATTAGATTCATTTCAGAGCAGTATATAAAAGAAAAGATGAAAAGCTGTGTTTTTTTCAATAATTGGAATTTTTAATGAAGCTGAACATTCTCAAATGCAGTGCATTATAATTTTTTGACAATCAAGTTAAAGACATTCTTTTCAGTGCATTTTTCTTAAAACGTTCAAAGTTTGTTTCAAGTTTGAAATAAGCACTGCTGGACCGCAATATGCAGTACAGCAAGGAGGATATATGTGATCATGTTAGCCAACTGAAAAAGGTCATAATTTGCTCCAGTGTGATTTATGTGATCCACGCTGAAAGTCTGCTCATTCTTAATCATGCTCTATGGGTTTAATTTTTTGTCTGCATTTTCTACTCGACCGCATTGAATTTATTCATGCATTCCTATTGATTGGTTTTTTGATGATTTTTTTTTCTCTCTCAATGAATCTGTGGCAGATCCAAAGACATAAGCTGTGTTATGCACTACGGTAAGATGTCGTCACACACGTCCCTCTTCTGGTCACACGTGGTCAACCATCGGACCTTGGGCAGAAATGGGCTTTACGATAGTAAACGGATGAACTTCCGCGGCTTGCCAACACAATGTCACATACTCCACCAGCACCGCAATGATGAGTACTACTCAGACCACCGGCGTCGATGATGCTGCATACAAATGTGGCCACCTTATTTCAATTACGACTGTCGTGTCATTTTTTATACCGCGAAATCATGATCATTAAAGATGATGGTTCTATTATATAAGTTCTCACGCAAGGGAACAAAAGCATTTCTTTTCTTCATTTATGCAGTCATCGGCGTCGAGAAATCTCGAATAGGAGTCAATTGTATAGCGTATATATATACACCGTACAATAACTGATGTACAGTATATATACAGTTTGTTTTTGTTTTGCAGGCAATCAAGTTTACAGCAGTAGTATAAAAAGTGAACTATTACATTTATTGAGAACGTAATAATGTATGTCAGAAGTCAGCCTTTTATTGTGAGAGGTGAAGCAAGAACAAGGTATACGGGCTATTGCACAACATTTTGAAGTGCTGAAAGTCCCCAAGAAAGAAACGCGCTGCATAAAAAAATTACCTCCATCCATTATTATGTATATACAACGAAAGAAATAAATGCAACGTATATGTGTAGTACCGTATACATTTACAGGTATGCTAAATAAAATTAGCTTATAGATCATGAAATTTTGTGCAGGTATTTTATTTACATTAGAGCTCAATCAAGTGATGGATTGCTTTAAAAAAAGAAGAATAATTTCATGCTTGCTCTCAATTGACATTCGGGGATTCTGAAGATTATTAATGTACAGTATAATTTCAGCAAGATTTTACTGTACCTAAAGTGTACGGTACAATTTCAAATTAAATGCTGTATGTATTTTAAATTAGTTCTTCAGATACCTTCCATTATGGGTTTTAGTCGTTTTAGTACTAGTAAATCTGGAGACTCATACAACATTTTTAAGTAGACACGTAGTCGTTACAGAGTAACGTCCTTAATTAGTACCATTCCTGCTACTCAGTTACAAGTTTATTCGATGACAAAATATTACAGTGTTGATATAGCTGATGAGCGGTGATGTGTTTCGGGGCTCGACTTAAGGAAATGTAGTCTTGAATTACAAGGATATTCACGTCCCAAGAATGCCTTCGTTACAATTAACTTTGTGCCTAAGTTATTCATTCATGAAAGCTACAGAAATCTGCCCATCAGCCAGCATGCTCTTGCGGGGGGATCCATGTACAGAGTAAGTCAAATCTATGAAGCACCATGGACTTGAGCTTCCGGTTCAAGGAACTTCTGCGGAAGTGCCCGGCTGCGCAGTGTGAGTTGTGAAAGTACGCACGGATTACGAACAGAGCCATTGGCCTTGGCTCGTTTTTACCGTTCGTTGCGGCCGTTCGTAGAATTCGAGCGGCGGAATGAAAAAAATGTTTTAGTCAGAAACAGATACTTGACGTGATAGCTGTGTTGTGGTAATCGTGCTCCTGCGACGTGCTCATTTCGAAATTACAAGGGATGTTGAGAGGAGTATGCCCTTACATTTTCAGATCTCATTAGTGTTGAATAAAATCAGTCCGGACGCCAGTATTTTGTACAGAAATGACTTTGGCTGAGCGTCGTGAAGATTTTCGGAAGTA